>NIVC01000347.1:120000-200000 GCA_002269645.1 Macrostomum lignano
GTCTTTAAAGCATCTAAAAATCTTTTAGCAACATCGAGACCGAGCAGAGCCTTGTTGCATAAATTAATTATTCTAATTAGCATATTCACTGAGGCAGATGCGGAAAAAATTTCAATCAGTTTTGAAATTAGCAAGTCAAATTCGTTTAGCCGACTTTCTCTGTCTCTGAACTGACATCTGGGTCCGAGCAGTTATTCTTGACAGCAAATTTATTGTAGGAAAACCAGCGCAAGGATTTCAGCTGAAACTTTAAGTCCCTGGGGGATTCGAATTCCAGGAATATTTTGAGTGCTGTTGGCTGATGCAGATTCTGAATTAAAAACCTTGCTCAACTAAGAATCAAGATTTTTGCGGTTTTATTCAGTATTCGAATTTTGCTACTGTTCATCAGTAGTGTTTGTAGTGCTGGGTTTACTTATTGTTAAGATTGGAGTTGTGGAATATAAAGATTCGCAGAAAATTGGGATACATGATGGGCAAATATCTAAGTGATAGATAAATATTTAGTGAAATACTTCTGAGAAAAATAGAGACTCAACAAAGACCTTAGCGATGTATGGAGATTCAAAACAAAAGCCTCAAAGAATTTTAGAGATTCGGGAGAAAAATCTAAAAGATAGCTAGATATATATTCGAGACAAAGGCCTCAGAGAAAAATAAATATTCAGGACAAGGTCCTCAGAGGAAGATATAGATTCAGGACAAAGACCTCAGAGGCAGATATAGATTCAGGACAAAGTCCTCAGAGAAGGAAATAGATTCACGACAAAGACCCCAGAGAAGGATATTCTGAACAAAGACCAGAAACTAGCTTCATATTCAGTCAGAGGTGCAGTCACCTAGCCAAACGTAGAACTGATCAAAGCTTCAAATTTCTTCATCGAATAGGCGTGATTAAACGGATAAGCCGTGTAGGAGTCTGTGAAGTAGGTGATCCCGGTTGCCCACAATCCTGTGGTGGACATGTTGAGAGCCAGAGGCGGCAGTGTGTACAGTCCTGTCGGGTTGAAACAGTGGCACTTATTGTACCACCAGGCACCTTGGAACATAACAGAACAGGACATGGCATGCGCGTCATTGTCGACATCGTAGGTGCTGAACTGGCTGCCGTTCAAATACCAGCTGCTGTTGGCTCCGCATTGAATCACGTTGCTGACTGAGTCATCCTGGTCGCCTAGGAACAGCTGGTATTTGTAAGTCTCATTCAGGACAAGGAACCAAGTGTTCTCAACCCAGTACCAGGTGTCGTTCCACAGGGAGAGTTCCCAGCGAACTCGCAGCGGCTGCGGAGTTGAAAAGGTCAACTGGTGCAGCTTGTCCAGCCCCATCCAGTAGTTACGCCTCGGCCCCTGTCCGAACTCCGACTTGTAGGTCACCCAGTTTTGGTAGAAGTCCACCGAGGCATCCACTCGGTGCAGGAAGGTCTGCCAGCAGCTGGGCCGCTCGATGGCGCCGGCGGAGTTCGTGTCGGCTGGAATCTGCGAGCAGTGGTGTGGGTAGCAGTATGAGTATAGTATGAGTAGTATGAGTAGTAGGGGTAGTAGTAGTAGTAGTATGAGTAGTAGTAGTAGTAGTAGTATGAGTAGTAGGAGTAGTAGTAGTAGTATGAGTAGTAGGAGTAGTAGTAGTAGTATGAGTAGTAGTAGTAGTAGTAGTATATGTAGTAGTAGTAGTAGTAGTAGCAGTATGAGTAGTAGTATGAGTAGTAAGAGTAGTAGTAGTAGTAGTAGTAGTAGTATTAGTAGCAGTATGAGTAGTAGTATTAGTATTAGTAGTAGTATGAGTAATAGGAGTAGTAGTAGTAGTAGTGGTGTATGTAGTACTATGAATAGTAGTATTAGTAGTAGTAGTAGTAGTATGAGTAGTAGTAGTAAGTAGTAGTATTAGTAGTATGAGTAGTATATATGGGGATGGCCTGTATGGGTGCGAGTGTATATGTAGAATTAGTAGTTGTACTATTAGTAGTAAAATTATTAGTAGTATATACCGGTAGTGTTAAGAGTAATGTGATTAAATAGTAGTATGAGCAGTAGTAGTAAGTATGGTATGAGTATTAATAGTAAGTCGTAGTTGAGAAGTAAAATTAATATTGGCACGAGTAAATTAAGTGGTATAGGTGTACACAGCATCAATAAAGCCATCAGTGTGAGCAGTGGCACACAGTGTAGCAGCAGAACTCACCCAAACCGCTGGCAAGCTGGTATTGCCGAAGTTTCGACACTTCCGACACCCGGTGCCGCCTCGGGAGCAGCTCCACAGGCGACACACTCCAGTGGAATGTTGCGCAGCAACTCTGTCCGGGATTCTCGAGAGTCGGCTGGCTACGAACCCGGTGCAAAATATGGCGCTTGAGATGCCAGCTTGCTCGAAGTACAGCGTGTACTCAGATAGATCCTCGTGTACTTTTATCCAACGTACGGACGCGGCGTTGACAGAAACTTCGCTAAGGATGGCTGTCGCGATGAAAACTGCTAGCACTGGTGGGCTGGAATCAAATGCTATACTTACTTACTTACTTACTTACTTACTTACTTACTTACTTACTTACTTACTTACTTACTTACTTACTTACTTACTTACTTACTTACTTACTTACTTACTTACTTACTTACTTACTTTAGCGAGCACTTACCACTTATTATAATTCATTCGGTGATGCATTTTTGTTGAAAATTTCTTGTCACAAAAGTCTGCTTTTTCAATCCGCGCTGTTCCAAAACGTAGTGCGCAACAAAGCGCTTTTATACCCCTAGAAAACCATGGGCGCAACATCCTGTCTACCTGTCAAAACTATTTTTAACTTGATGTGTCGTCCAAATCTTGGGCAGCTTCACGGTCCCTTCCTGAGCCTTTTGTCATAGGCCATTGTTTGCTTTTTTTCACTGCCCCAATCAAAAAAAATAAATGTCTTTTGATGTTTTCGCATTTTTTCGATGTCAAACACGAGCAATCTGTCAGAACTGACAAAATGATTTACAATTTCTGCCGATAAAAATCCACTCGTAGAGTGACTTTTGGTAAATAAGCCTGTTTATTTAAACAAATCGGAACAATTCTAGAACTTTCTGTTTTATTAACTTTTTCATGGCCACCACTATCGTGCACAGCAGTCATTGTACATGTGCGATCAAGTCAGTCACGGAAAAATCAGGATAATTTAAACAAAATCTGTAGTTAATATTAACAAAATATGTAACAATTTTTACAAATAATGATAAATAGTGTTACATACAGTGCTTCAAAAGCAGCTATTAAAAGTAGGGCTCACAGTTCATAGTAGGATTACGAGCTAGTTAGAGAGGAAAGTCTATCTACCATAAATTGGAGTAGCTAGAAATTAAAAGAATCAAAGAATAAATGTTAAATATATTACTTCGTGTGCGTTTCTAAAACGCAGAAAGTTATTTAATTATATAAGCTCATGCACTGTAGTTTGAGTTGTATTGCACTTTTCCATCTGTCAATTCAAAATCATCAAGCAAATTTACGTGTAGCTAAAATAAGTAATTTCTAAATTAAAAATTAAAAAACCGGAATCCATAATTTCTTGGAAATAAAACTGAATAGTGGACAGACAGACAATCCAACAGACAGACAGACCATCTAACAGACAGACAGACCATCCAACAGACAGACAGACCATCCAACAGACAGACAGACAATCTAACAGACAGACAGACAATCTAACAGACAGACAGACAATCTAACAGACAGACAGACAATCTAACAGACAGACAGACAATCTAACAGACAGAGAGACAGACCATCTAACAGACAGACAGACTATCTAACAGACAGACAGACCATCTAACAGACAGACAGACCATCTAACAGACAGACAGACAATCTAACAGACAGACAGACCATCTAACAGACAGACAGACCATCTAACAGACAGACAGACCATCTAACAGACAGACAGACAATCTAACAGACAGACAGACAGACCATCTAACAGACAGACAGACAATCTAACAGACAGACAGACAGACAATCTAACAGACAGACAGACAGACCATCTAACAGACAGACAGACAATCTAACAGACAGACAGACAGACAATCTAACAGACAGACAGAGAGACAATCTAACAGACAGACAATCTAACAGACAGACAATCTAACAGACAGACAGACAATCTAACAGACAGACAGACAATCTAACAGACAGACAGACAATCTAACAGACAGACAGACCATCTAACAGACAGACAGACCATCTAACAGACAGACAGACAATCTAACAGACAGACAGACAGACAATCTAACAGACAGACAGACAGACCATCTAACAGACAGACAGACCATCTAACAGACAGACAGACAATCTAACAGTCAGACAGAAAATCTAACAGACAGACAGACAATCTAACAGACAGACAGACAATCTAACAAATATAAAATCGTTCCCAACATCGTCATTTTTTCATCGCTTCTTCTCTTTCTTCTAAACTCTAAATTGCCATGGTCAAACTTCAGAAAGTCTGCATCCCGTCGCACGACAGTCCCCAGGCCCTACAAAGCTGCTGTCCCGCACTAGTTTTGGCGCTTCGACCGTTGAAAGGCTTCGTAAACCTCCGGCGACGGAGCCGTCGGCAGCCTCGGCGGTTGCGTCATCAAATCGCCCGCCACCTCCCAGTACGGACCAGCAGCGGTTGATAATGACGCTTGCGGAAGCTGCGGCGGAGTCTGCGGCCGCGGCGGCGGCACCTCGTCGTCTTCGCGCCCGTCGCTGGCTTCCTCCTCTGCCTCTTCGGTGTCGGCATCATCGTCACTGCTCAGCTTCTCGGCAGCTGCGGCGCCGGCCGCGGCGAGTTTCTTCATCATCAAGAAGGTCGTCGTTGTCGCCGACTCGCCGACAGCCACTCCGTCGACGTCCATGCCGGTCTCCGGCAGCTCGTCGATGCGGTCGATTTCGGCCAGGTCAATGCCGCTACCGCCGCCGCCCGGGCCTCCGGGACCGCCGGCCCCACCGCTGCCACCTGCAGCTGTCGTCGCGATGTTGTCCATCGAGGCCGAGGAGCCGACGCTTTGCACGCTGAAGTTGCTGCCCATCCTGGCAAGTCGCGGCCGAGCGCTGCCAGACCTTCGACCGCCTGAAGGCCCCGGCGGCTGCTGCTGCTGACCAGTCAGGGAGCCGCGAGAGTTCGTTCGCTGGAAGGCCGTGTAGATGTCGCCCTTGGCTGTGCTCGGTCGCGACACGATTTCGGCACCGCTACGCGTCAGCTCGGCGACTTTGATTCGTTCAACGGCTCGATTGGCCGCCTCCAAGCGGGCGAACTCTTTCGGTAGCCACTCGCTCGGGTGGCTGAGCAAGCTGTGAGAATGAGAGAGCAGGCATTAAGACTGAGTTTTCATGCGGATATTGTAAAAAGTTGCGTTTAACTATGCGTCCGAAAACAACTCACTTGGACGGAGTCGCACTGGGCAGCCGCTGATCGTCCAAAACGTACCGGCACTGCCTGTACTCGTTCGGCGGCAGGAGGGCTCTGAAATGTGTGGTATTATGACGCTTGGGTCTTTAGGTCATTAGCTTTCTCGGTCATTGGGTCTTTTGGTTATTGGGTCATTGGATCTTTTGGCAATTGGGTCATTGGGTCTTTTGGTTATTGGGTCATTGGGTCTTTTGGTTATGGGTCATTGGGTCTTTTGGTTATGGGTAATTGGGTCTTTTTGCAATTGGGTCATTGGGTCTTTTGGTTATGGGTGATTGGGTCTTTTGGTTATTGGGTCGTTGGGTCTTTGGGTCATTACCGTAGGTTTTGGGTCATTGGGTCTTTTGGTTATTACCGTAGGTTTTGGGTCATTGGATCTTTTGGTTATTGAGTCATTGGGTCTTTGGGTCATCGGGTCTTTGAGTCATTCTGTTCTTAGGTCGCTGTGAATCTAAGTTGCTAGGTGATGTGGTTGCTAAGGTATTCATACGTATTAGCCGCTAACCTCTTCAACTTGTCCATGTCAATGCTCAGCCCATAGCTGCAGAACTTCTCGTAAATCGTTCGGCACTCCTTCAGGCCGTCTGTCTCGATTTCCTAGAAATAAAATAATAAAACTCTACATCAACATAAAACTTTCAGACAAAATAAATAATTTCTGAATCTTGACTCTTACAGAGAAATGTTTCCTCGTATTAATAATTACTGGCTGTCGGTTGTAAACCAATTTTCCTGATCCGACGACCGGAGCGGAGAACGGCCGGTCCCCTCCGCCTCCTCCGCCCCCGCCTTTGCCTGAGCGCTTCTTCTTTTTTGCTTTGGCGGATTTTCCACCGTTGTCTCTGTCGGCTGTTTGATCGTCTGCGTTCTCTGCTTTTGCGGACTTCTTGCGCTTGGACTTTTTGCCTTTTTTGGCTTTCTTGGCGGTTTGAGATGACTGAGCGGCTACCAGGGTCTCCTCAGCCTCCTCTGGTTCCTCATCTTTGGTCTCGGCTGCAGCTGCTGCTTGCGGAGGCCTGCTTTGGTTTAGTTAATTGGTTTGTTAGGTCATCAGTTCTTTGGTAATTTGAGTCATAAATCCCTTGGATCATTGGTTTCATGGGTCATTGGTTCCATGGGTCACTGATTCCATGGGTCATTGGTTCCATGGATCATATTAATTCCATGGGTCGTTGGTTCCATGGGTCGTTGGTTCCATGGGTCGTTGGTTCCATGGGTCGTTGGTTCCATGGATCATTGGTTCCATGGGTCACTAATTCCATTGGATCATTGGTTCCATGGGTCGTTGGTTCCATGGGTAATTGGTTCCATGGATCATTGGTTCCATGGATCATTGGTTCCATGGGTAATTGGTTCCATGTGTCATTGGTTCTATGTGTCATTGGTTCCATGGGTCACTAATTCCATTGGATCATTGGTTCCATGGATCATTGGTTCCATGGGTAATTGGTTCCATGGGTAATTGGTTCTATGGGTCATTCGTTCCATGGGTCACTAATTCCATTGGATCATTGGTTCCATGGGTCATTGGTTCCATGGGTAATTGGTTCCATGGATCATTGGTTCCATGGGTCATTGGTTCCATGGGTAATTGGTTCCATGTGTCATTGGTTCTATGTGTCATTGGTTCCATGGGTCACTAATTCCATTGGATCATTGGTTCCATGTGTCATTGGTTCCATGGGTAATTGGTTCCATGTGTCATTGGTTCTATGTGTCATTGGTTCCATGGGTCACTAATTCCATTGGATCATTGGTTCCATGGGTCATTGGTTCCATGGGTTATTGGTTCTATGGGTCATTCGTTCCATGGGTGACATTATTTCCATGGGTCATTTGCCATTTTTTCTTAAAACCTCTTCAAGACGGTGAAGATATTTGTCACTCTCCGTTTCAGTCGGATGGGTCGAAACCGGGCCATAGACACTTTCTTTCTGCTCAGACCCTGCATTCCCATTCCAGTCGGAAAGACCACAGAGTGAAAGATTTTATGCATAGATGTATGCCTGTGTCCTCTGTGAGTTTGGAACTTTCTGTCACAGACAGAAGTGTTTTATATTAATCCGCAACATCTCGAGGCATGGCTTCGAGAAGACCTCCACCCAGGCAGGCTTTACTGGCTGCAAAACGCAGACTCGGTCTTGATTCCGACACCGACGAGTCTGAAATCAACGACAGCGCTGACTCGGACTCCGAGGATGAGGCCAATTTGGAGCAAGAAGAAGACGAAATTTTGGAACAACAGGAAGCCTGAAACATTGTGTGGGAGCACGACGACAAACGACCGGATCAATGTCCCGAATTTCTGGGAACAACTGGCTGCAATCCATCCTGGAATCTGCCGGATCAAGCCAACTATTCGGTTTGTTGTTGGTTTGCATCGCTAACTATTCGTCTTTTATGGGCGGCCTAGATCGCCTGGACAGTGGACTCCAGTCGTACCATCCGAACAGGAAGACGCAGAAATGGTTTCAGAAGCTCGGTTTTCACATCATCCTCCTTCTGGTTCGCAATGCTTGGATCGTTTACCAGAATGCTGGAGGAACAAAGAGCTTCCTCTGCTACCTAGAAGTTGCGATCAGGGATTCGATAGAACAGTCTGGGCCAGGCAGACGTTGCGTTTCGGTTCGGGTCGGTCGGGCACCCGCCGCAGCCGGGCACATTCCAAGCAAGTCAGGCCAGGTTGCTGGGCAAAATCGACCGAGGCGTCGATGCCGACAGTGTCAAAAGAAGACAGTGTACGTCTGCTCGCAGTGTCCTGGCGTCCCGTCCCTGTGTCTTGTGAACTGCTTTGGCACGTGGCACATTTTAAGAACCATTGTCATTTTATCAAGTGTTGGCAAGCTTTAAATGTTTTTGAAATTTGAATGGAACTTTCCCGCTATGTTTGCTGGTTTGTTACTGTTGTTACTGTTAATACGAGCCATCTTTGCAAAGCTTGTTTGCTTCACTTCTATTATTGGTCGAGTTCGACCCATAGCCGACTGGAACGGTGGGTAGAGAATTTGTGCGCTGTCCATAGATATTTTGAACCGACTGCGCTGGGGAGTTGTAAGTGGTCGAAAACGACCTTCCCGACTTCTTAAGGTACTAATTGATCATTCTAAAAATAGATTTTTATCTAACTCAAGCCACAATCATAGATCTTACATTCCCTAGATAAGCTACTCACGACCATAAGCACACCCATAGAGCCTTCGTCTTTCTTAAAGATTTTGCGACCACGGTATCAGGTCAGTAGCTTGTGCGCGTATTAAGGCTTTTTTAAGGATGCTTAGATGGCAGGCGCAAGCCATACTTGCAGTCCGTGTAGCCCTTGTTTCGGAAAAAAGGCTATGCCTGAATCCGATGACTGAAAGGAATTCGACTTCAGGGTCGCTTATCGCTTCAATTCACTTCTGTGCAGCAGAGTCACTCCTAGGGAAGTTGTGCAGCGACATGTTGACTCCATTACTTGTTGGTGGTGGCAATTTATGTATGCTGCAGCCCCGAACACAGCAGCCTCGAATTCAGCGCTCTTCCGCTCATCTGTTTGATAGCAAAGCGCAAGTCGCGAGGACCAGTGCACTCTGTGTCTGTTGCGAATATTTTTGTAACCACGAAAGAAATATGTCTATGTCCCTTTAAGCTACTGACCTCAGACTTGTCTTTAAACGCTGTCGGCTTAATTCAATCTTTCTTGCAATTCGCGTGGTCGGTCTTTTACTATTGAATGCACTGAGAGTGGCCTATCTATGGAATATAAGATCTATGGCCACAATAACATCAATATTGGTCTCCGTACCCATCCTGATCAGTTTCCAGCGACTCAATTTTCAGTGTCACTTCCAGCTTCTCTGCCAGCTTGTTGTCAGCGGCTGGCGCCTCCTTGATCCGGACTGCGCTGGATTTGGTGGGCTTTGAGCTGCAGAATTCGGCGATGATTCGTATTTTATTTATTATTACCAAATGGCCCAAAACCTACGGTAAATGAAAAAACAGACAGACAGACAGACAGACAGACAGACAGACAGACAGACAGACAGACAGACAGACAGACAGACAGACAGACAGACAGACAGACAGACAGACAGACAGACAGACAGACAGACAGACAGACAGACAGACAGACAGACAGACAGACAGACAGACAGACAGACAGACAGACAGACAGACAGACAGACAGACAGACAGACAGACAGACAGACAGACAGACAGACAGACAGACAGACAGACAGACAGACAGACAGACAGACAGACAGACAGACAGACAGACAGACAGACAGACAGACAGACAGACAGACAGACAGACAGACAGACAGACAGACAGACAGACAGACAGACAGACAGACAGACAGACAGACAGACAGACAGACAGACAGACAGACAGACAGACAGACAGACAGACAGACAGACAGACAGACAGACAGACAGACACATGTAAAGTCAATCTCCAAGACGCTCTCACCGAGTCCCCGCGCCCCCGGTTCTCTGCGGCAGCTTCCTCGCTGGTTTCTGCTGCCCCGGCACCTTCAATGTAGCCGCAGGCGCAACTTCTCGATGCTGCGAGGCTACACTGGACCGTCGCGAGTTCGAATCCCCGGCCTGTTGCAGCTTTCTAGCTTCCAGTTCGCTATGATGCGGCCCAGGTTCTAGCCGGTACATCTTCTTGGTCAGAGTTGCCGGCGATGTCTCCGGCTCCGACCTGGTGGACTCTGACATCAGGGTGTCGATTTCCAGACCTCCAGTGGCGATCTGCTTGGAGTCTCGCCGGAGTCGCTGATGCTGGTCCATTGTGGGGGCCACGAATGCGCTCTGCGACCTCCTCAGTGGTGGGACGGGTGGCGGCGGCTGCGGAGCTGCCTGAGCTGCTGTTGAAGTGTCTGTTGCATGATGCATGAGAAAGAAAGGGAGAAGTAGACAGGAATAAATGGAGAAGTAGACTGGAACAAGGGGAGAAGTAGACTGGAACAAGGGAGAAGTAGACTGGAACAAGGGGAGAATTAGACTGGAACAAGGGGAGAAGTAGACTGGAACAAGGGGAGAAGTAGACTGGAACAAGGGGAGAAGTAGACTGGAACAAGGGGAGAAGTAGACTGGAACAAGGGGAGAAGTAGACTGGAACAAGGGGAGAAGTAGACTGGAACAAGGGGAGAAGTAGACTGGAACAAGGGGAGAAGTAGACTGGAACAAGGGGAGAATTAGACAGGAACAAGGGGAGAAGTAGACTGGAACAAGGGGAGAAGTAGACTGGAACAAGGGGAGAAGTAGACTGGAACAAGGGGAGAAGTAGACTGGAACAAGAGAGAAGTAGACAGGAACAGAAAATCAATAGACTAGAAATTGAAGTGTGAAGAACATGCCAATCAAAATAGGCACATAAAAGGGATACCTAAAAGTCTATTCCAACGTACGAGCTAGTTCAGCTTACTTGTAACACATTTTACTGAACTTGTTGTTGTCTGAACCTTTCTAGGTGGTTGTTTTTGACGTTGCTGCGGTAGCTGCTGCTGCTGAGGCCTGTTCTCAGAGTCAGTCAGTTGCTCATCCTTGATCTGTTGTGGCACCTCCTGAGGCTTTTCTGTTTCTGGTGGTCTCGCAGTTGAAGATGAGACATCCTTGACCGGCTGCTGTTTGACGACACTCGGCTTCGAAACGGTTCGTTTCTTTCTTCTCACAGGTCGATGCTGCTTCGAGTTGGACTTGCTGGCAGCGCCTGACTTGGCCAGCCTCCTCTGCTGCTGCTGCTCGATTTCGTCTTCAAGCGAGTCTCTTTCCTCATCATCATCTTCGTTTGCGCTGCTGTCTTGACGACTGTCAGCTTCAAGGACGTCGCTTTGGGTCTCTGCTGGCTCAGCTGACATCCTGACTAAATCTGTGAGTCTGGTGCGTTGCAGTCGCAGTCTGTCGGCGGAAATGACTGATTTCTCTCCACCACAATTGCTATAAGAATGATTTTTGCGCTGCCTCGGATGAGCTCACAGCCAGGCTCCCTGGGTCGCGTCAAGTCATGCCTTCATCCCCGACCCTCCCCTCAAGAGAAAATTGGAGAGGAAACTGAAATTAGCACGCGACACAATACGGGCGGGGAAGACGGACGATTCTGAATGGATGAAGGCAGCTGGGCGAGGGATGAGGGCTAGAGGGTGAAAGTGAGCATAATGGATGAGTGTAGACTCGTCTTGAGCACAGATTTTATATTGGTGAACGCTTGAGTGCGTCTGTCGAGAGCGGAGCTTGAGACTGCTGGCTGCCTGGCAACAGCAGACTGGTGTGACTGAATTATTCATCTGATCTCATGCCGTGCCTGATTAAGCACAGCAGTGCGCTGCACTTCTGCGCTAGGTTTCGTTTGTGGCCTGATTATGTTTGTCCGGTTTACGAGCGTATTGACGTGGATGTAGATAGATGATAGATAGATAGATAGATAGATAGATAGATAAATAGATAGATAGATAGATAGATAGATAGATAGATAGATAGATAGATAGATAGATAGATAGATAGATAGATAGATAGATAGATAGATAGATAGATAGATAGATAGATAGAGTCACAGCTAGAGTCCAAAATTCGTCGCTCGCGATTCGCCATGAAGTCGAACTTCCAGCTGGTGGCTTTGGCATTGCAAAAGTTGGCGCTCACTTTTTTAACTTCGGCGTGCAGAAATTCGCGAATTTTTTCCGCAGTTCGCAGACTTCGATTTCTACGAATCGCCTTCATCAGTGCTTCTGCTTCAAGCGCTTTTTTATTCGCTTTGGAATGCACCGCCCTCAGCTCCCGGTTGTACTCTGGATCCGACTTTAACCTCTGCTTCATCTGGCCGAAAGCGTGGATGTAGGAGAACTCTTCGGATGCCTGGCTTTGGAACTGATGCTTCAGCTCCTTCTCTGTACTTCAGCGGCCCGAAGAATCTTAGAGACGCGCCTTTGATGCCATAGACGGTCGCCCTGACGTCGGCGCTGCCCTCCCATTGGCTGGTGAGCTCGGCCAGCTCGTCGCCGATCTCGTGATGCATCAGCGGCCGACCCCGCCGAATCTGGCGGATGCACAGCCGCATGGAGGACAGGATGAAGCCGCTGTGCCGCCAGAAATCGTCCGTGTCGCGCACTTGTTCAGCTTCATCAAGGAATTGCTGCGCCTTGGCGAAGTTCGGAAACGGTGGCAGAGTTGATAGGTAGCTAAGGGTGGTCAGGTAGACAACTGACATCTCAGAGTCTGACAGCCTGTACTCCAGCAACCGTTCAATCACCTGGTCGATGTTGGTTTTTGTGCTCGACTTCTCTGGTTGCCATAGAAAGTGGCATTCCAGACTCGGCAGATTAAATGAAGCAGTCCTTTGAAGTGAAGCGCTCATAGATCCTATTTTGCAGAAGAGCGTAGAAGCACTGATAATTTGTGGCTGTAACAAAATTTTGGCTGCTTCTGGTGTAATGCGCCCAGAGCTTCAACTTTTATACACGTTCATGCATGTGTTTAAATCTGTGCACGCATCTGCGGCTAAACGTATATATAAGTGACAGCAGTGGGAGACTCAGTCTTTTGGTAACACATCTGCCGTGTCTGCAGCGACGTCATGAGATTCTATGATTCTGAATCAGCTATAATTCACGAAACTGCATTCCAACACTTTGCATTCTCAATAATACTTACATGCACAACAACAACAACAACAAAACACGCTGTCAAAGATGCTGTTAGAAGGTAGCATCTCAGAGCGCGCCTCTCGGACAGGTCGGGAACGAAAGCCACGCCGCCGACCGAATCCGGAACGCCGGCGTCAGCCGACATACGAAATGCCGAGTGCGCGCCTGTCCCCGCCGATAGGGTGCCTGCACTTCCGGCACTGGATGTGGGCAGTACGACTCGGCGCATGTGTGTGACCTAGCAGCCGGAGTCACCGACAGCACAACAGGTCACTTGGGCCGACCAAGGCCAGGGCGGCGATACAGTGCTGAGTTAGAAACATCTCAAGCGTCTTCTTGTGGCTCGAGCGAGTCCGTCAGCGTCTAGGTCTCAGCAGCGTTGTACAGCAAGACGGTCTCCACCACCGCCTGGAATAGTTCCGCCCTCGGGCCTCGGAGGTAGGGCCTCGGATTGCAGGACTGGCTTCACAGAACAAAAGTCAGTCGAGGCAATGACTGTGATTAAAGATTTTACTCCTCTCGCTCCTCTATATTCATACTAATTTAAGCGGCTCCCTACTGGAGGGCGCCTAGTCCAATAAAATCTAGTAAAGTATAGTAAAAAAGTCTAGTAATCTAGCATAGTAAAAAAATACATATACATAACTACAGAATTACAGAATTCCACAATATGACGCTATTGTGAACACTACGGCCAATACCAAAAGTCAGGATCAACTTTGTGCGTAACTAACTGAAAAAAGTGAGTATACTCGTAGTCATACAAAATCCTTGAAATTCAGATAGCATCGGAAATATTTTAACACTCGCATGCATTGATTCATAAAGTGCATACCAATAAGAGTAACCTATGTAACTCCAAAATACTAAATATCAGTAGGAATACCAAGCCATTTTCCACCCGTCGAACTACCCAGCCCTGACAATTTTTTCTGTGCCGGAACGGAGCAAAGCAGGCACACGAAATGCAAAAAGACGAGTGAACTTTTGTTGTGCACATTCTCAAACAATAGTCAAGTCGCCAGCCCTCCGGACCGTCGAGATATTCGACGATTCTGCCAGAAGGTCGGATTTTTCCCATAAGCGCTAGTGATTTAATACACCCCATGTGCGTCAATCAGCACTGTGCCTCAGTGCAGCCTTGCCAAGCCTCAAGGTGCTCCGTTCCGGCGCAGCAAAAAGATTGTCTGAGGGATTCCTCTCTGATACGAGCGTGTTACGGATCTGTGTTGTGCTTTTGGCTTTAGCCTTAAGCAATTGTCAGTCTAGCGGTCTGTTGACCTCTGACGCGTCTATTATTTATTTCATAACTCAATAGCATGGTTCAATTCATCAACGCAGTCGCGTAACAAAAATGTCTATGGCAAAGCCATCAACCCACAACACCCTCCCTCTTCTATAGGTAGGCGTACAATTATCACTCAGGTGCGATAAAAATTTCTAGTTTTCTTGGCCAAGCGTTCGCTTCGCCTGGGTGACGGCTTGGATTGAACTCCGGCCTCAGTCTGTTGCTGTTGTGCTCTCTCAGCTTGTTCTGTTCCCGGTAGTGTCTCAGTGTCTGTCGATGACGGACGCGTCTGCTGGCCGTCGTCACTTGGACCGTTGCCACCGGGCTTGGAATCCCCCATTTCCGTAGTTCCGTGAGCCTCAGGTACCTCACCGATTCGTAGTTGATCGAGGTGGGTCTTTAGATTTCGTCCAGTCTCTGTGGTGACGACTGCTGTGTTGCTGCCAAGCATTTTGGCGAATCTCACAGTTCGTGGCTCATGAGAACTCGATGCACGGTAGATGAGTGATTCTCCTGGGATCCACTTGGACTGAGTGCTGCTCTCCGAGATGGGGAGTCTTATTTGTCTGCCGTTCAACAACTCGGACGGTGATGCTTGCTGCTTCCCTTTGGCAGCTCTGTAGAACAGTACCGGGTAGAAATCTGTCAATACTTCTTTGGGATAAACCATTGGTCTTGATTGTCTCTTTGACGGTTCGCACCATTCGCTCTGCAATGCCGTTGCTCTGTGGATGGTAGGCGGGCGTTGTGATGTGCGAACAGCCAATCTGGGTGAGCCAGCCGGTCACCGCTTCGCTCACAAAACTAGGGCCGTTGTCTGACACGAGACACTTGGGCACCCCCTGTTGTGAGAACAATCTTCCAAGTCTGGAAATGACTGTGTCGGCCTTCATGTCGCTCGTGATGAAGACTTCCGGGTAGCTCGAGTGCGCATCCACAATGATGAGTAGGTACTTGCCCTCTATTGGACCGGCAAAATCAATGTGCACTCGCTCCCAGGGGTTGTCAGGTTCTGGCCACGAGTGCCGAAAGTTCTTATTTCTGGACTTGTACGCGTTGCACACGTTGCATCGTCCAATGTAGTCAGCGATGTCACGGTCCATCTGTGGCCACCAGAACTGTTCCCTCAAAATTGACTTTGACTTTTCCACCCCAAGGTGCGTTGAGTGTACAGCTGCCAGGGCAGTTTCTCTCAGGACACGAGGCAATACAATTCTGTTCATTCTGTAAATAATTCAATCATTGACAGTTAGCTCATCTTGAACTTTCGAGTAGCTGAGTAGGTGTGGGTCGTCAAATAGATTATTGTTAATTATGGCTGCGCCCAGGCATCTGAACTCCGGGTCCTCTCTGGTTGCGTGTGCAATGCGATCCAGCTGAATTACTCCCGGGTTGTCAGCTTCGAGGAGTCCGATCGATGCTGTCTGTGCATTCGGCTTAGCGGGCACCAGTCGAGATAGCGCATCCGACAGCATTAGCTTTGATGGTCGATACTGTATGACATAGTCATAAGCAGCTAGCATGATTGCCCATCGTTGTAGTCGAGCTGAAACTCTGGTGGGCAGCTGTTTGTCTGGCGCGAATATGTATGTGAGGGGCCGGTGATCAGTTATCAGTGTGAACCTCCGGCCATACAAGAACCGATGGCATCTTTGAATGCACCAAACCAGTGCCAGGCCTTCACGCTCTATTTGCGAATATTTTGTTTCGGCGTCAGACAGAGTCTTGCTCATGTACAGCACGACTTGACCGCTTTGTGTCAACACTCCGCCCAGAGCTCGCTGAGAACTGTCGCATTCCAGTTCAATGGGCTTCTCCGGATCAAATATTTGAAGACTCGATTGATCAGAGAGAGTGACCTTGATTTCGTCAAATGCTATTTGACACTCCTTTGTCCACACGAAGTCCTCATTTTTTCTTTCTTAGTCGATTGAGAGGCTTGGTCAGTGCAGCTAGGTTTCTGATGAACTTGCCGCTAAAATTTACGAGACCCAGGAAAGATTCAAGCTCGCCAACGTTCTGCGGTGGTGTCATGTCCTGGATTGCCTTCACTTTGGCTGGGTCCGGCTTGAGCTGATCTCCTTCCAATAAGTAGCCTAGAAACTTGATCGAAGTCTTGCGGAATTCACTTTTCGCCGTGTTGATCTTCAATCCTTGCTGGTTTAGTCGATGCAATACTTCCGTCTCACGAACTGCCAATTGTTCTACGCCTTTGCCGCATATCAATATGTCGTCTACGTAGGCAATGACGCCAGGAATTCCTTGTAGGACTTGGCTAATGTACCGCTGGAAGATCGCAGGTGCTGTTTTCACTCCGAACGGAAGCTTGTTGAAAGCGAACATCCCAAATGGTGTTGACATTACTGTCAGCTCTTTGGAAGCTTCATCTAGTGGGATCTGGTGATAAGCTTTCTCTAGGTCCAGACGAGTGCATATCCGGCTGCCAGCAGCAGCTGCAATCACTTCGTCAGGTGCAGGCATCGGATATGAATCGTTGATAAGATGAGAATTGATTGTCACCTTGTAGTCGACGCAAAGTCTGAGCTTTCCAGAAGGTTTCTTGACCACGACAATTGGTGAGGCCCATTCACTGAACTTGACGGGCTTGATGGTGTCTTCTTCAAGCAACCGATCGATTTCATCCTTGACTCCCTGTCTGAGTGCGAAGGGTAGCGGCCTGGGTTTGCAATGAATTGGAGTGGTTCCTTCCTTGATCTTAAGAGTTACTGGTGGAAATTCGCATGACTGGGTTGCCGATGTGCAGCTGTTGTCTACAGCGTTTAGCGTGAAATTGAGCTTGTCTCGGCCAACCAGAACAAAGTTCCTCTGCGATTCCACAATGAAGAATGTGATTGGAATGAACTCGTCATTGTACTCCAACTCAGTGTCGTGTGTTCCAAAGACCTTCATCTGCGTATCAGCGTATGTTGTCAGAACAGTGTCTGTAGGTGTCAGCTTTGGACAACCCAATCGTTTCCAGATCGTTTTTGACATTACCGAAACTCCTGCCCCAGTATCGATTTGTGCGTTCACGCTAAGCATCGACCCGCTCGTGTGTCTGAGCCTAACAGGCACGGTGTAGCTATCAACGGGATGTCGAATGTGAAAACAATCCTCCTGTGTCAGCTTCGCTTGCATCTACAAAGCTTGTGGTCCTTGGGCTCACTGCAGCTCGCCTAAATTGACCAGATGCTGACGGGCTTTTGAACGATTTTCGGCCTTTGCCAAAACCAGTTGAATTCGTTTTGCAAACTGTTGCGAAGTGGTTTTGCATGCCACATTTGTTGCACGTTTTTCCTTTCGCAGGACACCCTCCATTGGAGCCATGCATTGTGCCACATCTGCCACACTTGGAGCTTGTAGAGTGGGAGCCTCTGGTCACCGATGCTGAAATTTTCATTACTTCAGAAGACTGCGGCTGACTGGTGCAACCCTTTAGTATTTGCGTTTGTGATAGGTTCTGGTGCGCCTCAGCGATGTTAATAGCTGTCTCAAACGTGAGAGTGCTGAAGTCCTGTTCCAATAACTTGCTGATGGCCACCTTGTCATTCAAACCGAATACGAGCTGATCTCTCAGTCTCTCATCTCTGGATAGGCCAAACTGACACTTGTCTGCCTGCATGCAGAGTTGCTGTGCATACTCACGAATGCTCATTGATGCCGTGCGAGTGATATGCTGGAAATTGAATCTCTCAGCCATGACGAACGTCTTTGGTTCCAGGATGCTGGCCAGTAGTTTGGTCAGTTCATCGAAGCTCTTTTTTCCCGGCTTCTTGGGAGCGGCTCGATCTGCCAATGCGTCGTACAGCTTGGTGCTGAGCTTCATCAGCAGCAGCTTGTTTTTCGTGTCGTCCTGCCAGCCGTTGAGTTCGCTGCACAGTGTGAATCGGTCCAACCACCTCTGGAAGTTCGAACTTTCATCGAGTTTTTCGATGTCAACTTGCTGTCCTCTCGATACTTGTGCGCTTGGGTTCTGCGCTGTCGCTGTTGCCGACTTTGTCGCTTGGACTGATTTCGACGAGATCGCAAGCGGTGGTGCTTTGTCGCTCGAAACCGTTTTACCAACTCCTTTAGTTGGCGATGCTGGCGTACTTCCAGGCATTTTCGTAGCCTATGCTTGCCGACGCCACTGTTGTGCTTTTGGCTTTAGCCTTAAGCAATTGTCAGTCTAGCGGTCTGTTGACCTCTGACGCGTCTATTATTTATTTCATAACTCAATAGCATGGTTCAATTTGTCAACGCAGTCGCGTAACAAAAATGTCTATGGCAAAGCCATCAACCCACAACATCTGTACGATTTTTATTTTAGAAAGGAAACGGCTCCATCGAGAATCACCAAACTAAAAATTTTCAGGATTTGTTACATATGCTTTTTAAGCTATTCATATAATGCAGATTGCTCAATGCTGCACAGTGAATATAACTGGGCATAGCACTGCATTGCCTTGAACGGAATATCTAAAATTGCCCAGACTTAACAAGAATCGATTTGATTTAACAATGCCTTTGAAATAAAAAGCTGGGGTTTTCAGAGCCAATGCTTTCCTGCTTTAAACATATATCGAAGAGAAATTTACAATTGTGACAACTCCAAAGGTATACATAGGTAGGTACTGAAAAATTTTGGGAATTGAAATCGTCTGACAAGGATAAAAAATCTCTGTATTGTAAAACGACCTGAGCGTGTCTCATTTTACTTGACGATCACTAGTCAGTAGCCTCGCCAGCTTGTACTCCAGTGGCCTCACCAGCTTGTACTCCAGTGGCCTCGCCAGCTTGTACTCCAGTGGCCTCGCCAGCTTGTACTCCAGTGGCCTCGCCAGCTTGGTCTCCAGTAGCTTCACCAGCTTGTACTACAGTGGCCTCACTAGCTTGGACTCCAGCAGCCTCACCAGATTGTACTCCAGTAGCCTCACCAGCTCGAACTCCATTGGAGAAAACGGCCCACGTCTCCTCAGCGAACTCCGCTGCCAGGTGCGCCACATCGTACGCCGTCTTTCGGCACACTCCGCCTCCCGACCAATCAGATTTGAGCTGCTGATTGAGCTCTTTCACCAGGATCTCAGTCGAGTGCTTCTCGTTGTTAACCAGGTAGACCCAGCGGACAATCCAGCTGTCCTCACTTGATAGAATTCTGTGCTCACGACTCACCATGAAGTTGAATATGTCTCTGGTGTCTCTCGATTGGGGAAAGTTTTTACGAGTATCCTTATCAATTCGCTTTGATTCTTCTAGCAGGCATTTTCGCACGTTTTCAAGCGTTACAGTATCTTTCTTGAGCAGCTTCATCAGCGACTCGAGCTCGAATGCCTTCCGCTCTGTCTCGGAACTAAGCTGGTTGAACTGCCTTTTATAGTCGCCTTCAAGCTGCTTCTTAAACTGGCCAAACGCGTGAGGATATGAGAACTCTCGACCCGATCCCTTAAGCCGAACTGCCAGCGACCGATCGAGGACTTCCTTCGCCTCTTTCAGCACCGATACGATCATGTTGTTCATTTCTTGAACTTCTCTACCAGTCTCCTTCATCTGCAGCTTCGTCATGAGAAATCGATTCGATCTCATGAGGTTTCCGCGATCGCCGGCGCCTTCAGCTGACCGAGTCGAGCCCGCTTTGCTCGTTAGCAGATTGAGCTCCAAGAACTCAGCGATTCTGAGCTTTACAGACTTCCTTAAATCGTCCAAATCCGATTCAGTTTCAATAACGAAGCTGTTGGAATCATCTATAGTGAGTTCGATCTTGGCGCACAGCTCGTACAACTCTCGGCGGAAGAACAGCGGGTCTTTTCCAGCTTGAGCTGATGGTGACGCATCCGCCATCACCCTTTCGGCAGTTTTCTGTTCGGACTTTCGACGCTCAAGAATGTCGAAAATTCGAGGAGCCGCATCGCGACATCCGCACTCGAGACACTCCTGAAAATGTTTTAGATCAGCCTCGGGATTCTCTAGAAGTGACTGAGCCAGCAGTTTGTTTTTACTTTCATGCTCATCTGGAAGCTTCCTAAAACAGTCTACTGCGGCATCGAAGTTTCTGTTCTTCATTAAAAAGCGACCAAGGTGCTCCAGAGCGAACTCATTACCTTCATCTCGTTCTAATGCGGTTCTGTAAAGCGATTCGATGTCCAGCTTCTTCTTAAATGTGCCAAACAGAGAAGCAAACCACGCCAGGTACTCTTCTCTGCCTTCTTGTAAACGGAAAAGATCCTCAAAGAAGGCCTGTTTCTTTGCGTAAAACACCATTTCTAAACTGGACTGGGCCTCTACAGCAGCGATGCACGACTCTATAGCTTCGTCCGTATCACCCTGCTTCATCAAATACAAAGCCTTGCTAAACAGAATAGCTGCCACATCTTTGTTATACATTGAAAATATCTGACGAAGTGAGTCGAAGTGAGCTACAGATTTATCTTTGCCTAAACTTTCGCTCTGCAGTTCCAGAAGTTTCAGCTCGATCCAAAGATTACCAGTTGCAGCTGCGACTTCTTGGCCTTTTTTTAGCAGCCGTACTGCTTCATCTGTACTCCCGATTTCGCAGGCTGCACCCGCCATCTCCAAGTAAAATCCGGAGTCGCTTATTGAAAAGTCTGAACTTTTTACATCGTCCAGTAGAGCCTTTCTTTGCTGGTCAAAACTTTCTTTTGTTCGCCAATTCAGATGCCGAAATATTTTTGCGCACACAACGTACATGAAAAACGAATGCTCTTTGAAGCTCTTCGGGCTTTGCAGAAACATGTCGGTAGCTTTTTCAACGAGCTGGCAACACAATTCGTGGTTTACATTGTGAAGAATTGCTTCTGCATAGTTGGCATAAAAAATGGAGGTTGTGAGATTCTTCTTCTCCCCAATCTCTCTGGCGGTGCGCCACAGCTCCAACAATTCACTGTCGGCCTGCTTTTTTGCCGTCTGCCTGTTGCACCGAGCCTTTAAAAATGCCTCACCATAAAGCCAATAAAAGTTTTCTGGTTGTATTTCTTTGGCCCTGGAAAAAGCCTCAACACCAATAGCATACTTTTTGGGTCCGAAACAGTCAAAAGTGACGCCTTTGACTCCGAAGACTTGAGCTCGTTTGTTATTGTCATTCCACAGACTGCTGAGCTCGCGAAGTTCCTGTGCAAGTACGTCCTCTTCACGCTTCTGGAACTTTTTACTTGTATTTCCGCGCATCTTTTTGAGGTGCAATACGTCAGCTCTGATTACATACTCGCTGGATACGTGCAGGTCAGTCTGATTGTCTGACTGAATTTGAGCATCAATGCGTCGCGCCTCATCCAGGAGTTCTTGCGCTCTGACGAAATCCACGCGCATCTTTTGGGTATGTAGGTATGCCAGCGTAGTGAGGTAGGCGACCTTCTTGTGAGGCTCTCGGTTGATCTTTCGTTCTGTGGTCTTGATCACGTCTTCGATGTTGACTTTTGTACTTTCCTCGTCAGGACGCCAAGTAAAGTGACACTCCAGCTGGTCCAAGGTCTCAACCATCGTAGCAGCGGACCCTGTGAAACTTTTGGGTACAAAATTTGCTTTCAGTCGTCTAAGTAAGTTAAAGAAATGTTTTTTTATTGTCCTGTATTGAAATATATGTTAGATTAATATTATCACTGAAAACATGCCAAATACCGAAGGCGCACTTAATCGCAAACCTACGAGCGTAGTACGAGGAGAGTCAGCACTACTTGCAATGCGAGTGTCTCGCTTCTCTTTACTCCAAGGCCTTTCTCTAACTGCGTCTTTTAAGCTAAAAAGATGAAGAATACGAGCTAGTTGAACACTTATGGGGCAGATAGTGCGCACAAAATGCATCTTAAAAGCTGTGTCGGTTTTACAGTGCTGCCCTATGCATTGTTTGAGTTCAATTTGTTGTGTACTCTCTGCTTGCTTATGTGGTTCAGAGCAATTTTAGTGTTTGTGTACATAAATTTACAGGGACTGTTACAGTGACAGGCGACAGCAAGCGCAAACACTCCAACCGCATACAATATTAATCATTGTTTTCTAAGAGCTGATCTAAAGTACATGTTCTCAGAATCAAAGCACGCAGGAAAGCTTGCTTTCGCCTGTTCTGTGCGTTCTGCGCGTCCATGCCTGATAAGGCTCAAGACTTCGTTGAGCATCCCTCGATGCGCGTAGAGTGTGCATATGTCGTCGTAGACCTGAACACTGTCCTGCGTAGGTTTGAGCGGTCTCTGTTCGAGACGCCGCATAAGAACGGAAACTTCCTAGAGGACTTCTCATGGACCTCTCCAGACTCTCCTGAAGAGGCAGGACATGGTGTCGGTCAACACCCGTTTTCGCAAGCCACCGGGAGGACTTTCAACCTATGTGTGCTGCAAGCGAAGACGGCAAGAATGCGCGTGGCCGAAAAGCAACACAGAGGCAAACAGAACTCAAACATGTGCTTGTGCGCTTTTGGGAGCGCCGCCGCGCCGTTAACTGCCGGTCCATCACACCACTGACTCCTCGTCTCCTCGGGAGGCCTCAAATTCAATAACTCGATAGAAATATACTGTATAATAGCAGCCGGCAATAACACAGCTCTCAATAATCGAATAACAAAGACTTTGACTAAGGCTTACCGATCGATATAAGCTTCTCTCAGAGATTTAGCCTCTCGGTTCATGTTAGTTTGTCTCGAGTTCTCTTGAGGCTGCTTCGAGGCTGCTACGAGTCTGGATTTCAGCTCAGATTTTTCGCTTATATTTATACCCGTTTTGAGTCGACCTTGAGCTCAAACCGTTTTTTTGATGAGTTTACGAAAGGACTTTATTTGACAGATGAGATTTTCGAAAAGAAGCAGTGAAACTTAGGTCAATTTAAGGTTAACGTTTACATTTTTTGCGAGTTCTAAAATTAAATGTTGCGAACCGGTTTTTCGCATAATGAAATTGTAATTCACTGTTTTCGTGATAATACTAACGCATGCAAGGTGGGTTCAGCACGCCTGTGTAGCATGAGACAGACCAGGCCTACGAGCTAAGGTCTGCGATCCTACACACCTGCACCCCCTATATTCTGGTGCAGGAATATGTACGGTGCTGAAAAACCTGTTTATCTACATGGAGGACGAGCGACCCCAGACACACCGGCACCGTGCCTGGATTTTGGCTCGCAGCTGCATCACCAAGGCCGACGAGCTGCGTCACCTGCTAGTGGCTACCAACCCGGCGCTACCGGCAAACGGTGTCGTAGTTCACAAGACCATCTCCAAGCCGGGCGGAGATGGTTTCACGGCTATTCTAGGACTGTCGGATAGCTGGATGCTCCGCTATCCGGACATGTCCCTCATCTCTGTCGGGCTGATGCAGATTCAGCTCTTTAGCTTTGAGTCTGACGCCACCCGTCCACCGCCCCCGGAGAAGCGTAAGCGGGCGAGCGGGCACCGCCCGCGGAGAAGCGTAAGCGAGCGAGCGGGGGCTCTGCCGGGCGGAAACGCCCAGGAAAAGAAGCTCCCGGTCGTCACGACCCCTCCGAGGACGTGGACCCTGTCAGAGGGAAAGCCGCGAAAGCTGCAGCAACAGGCGGACGTGGAAAGGGCCGGGAAACCCACCCGGAACACTATCCGCTCTGGTCTGACTCAGCGCGCGAAGCAGCTGCTGGACACCGCCAGGGCCCACAACCGCAGCAACCCCCAGCCCAATGTCACCACTGCGGCCCCCCAGAAAACCGGGCTGAGAGCGAGAATGCCGCCCAGGTGGAGGCATCGCCCTCGACCATGGAGACCATCCAGGAGGAGCCCATGGAACTGGAGCCTGGAGCTATCGGCGAGGCAGAAGAGGTGGCTCTCCTGCACAACTCGCCCTGAGCCGGCAGGAAGCTGCGCGGACCACTCGTGGATTCCCCGGAGTGGACATCCTGCAGCTAAACCTACACCACTGCATCGCGGCCTCGACCAACCTGATGCGGGTGGCAAACTTTGCGAAACCGGGCATCATCCTACTCCAGGAGCCCTGGACAAAGAAAGGTAAGATTCTGAATATTCCTGCTGGTTTTGACTGTTTTCAAGACCACCAAAACCCCAGAGCAGCCATGTTCGTGTCTACCCATCTCAAAGCTTGGCACAGACCGGACCTCTCTGACAGAGATCTCTGTGTGATTCAATTCAACCATATTATCACCAACCGCACGGTCATCATCGCCTCGATCTATATCCCTGGCGATGGCCCCGCGGTTCCACCCAACCTCATCTCCCTCGTGGACTACTGCTCTAACTGTAGGTTCGAGCTGCTGGTGGCGGGCGACGTCAACGCTCACCATACCCACTGGGGCAATAATACTTCCAACAGCAGAGGCGAGGAACTCCTTGCTTACATCTGCACCACCAATACTGAGTTTTGCAACATTGGTGGAACCCCCACCTTTGACAACGGGCGATGGACGGAGGCCCTCGACGTTACCCTCGTCTCCCATGGCTTGACTCCTTTAGTCAAGGACTGGGAGGTTTGGGACGAATAGGAATCTCTGTCTGACCATCGCTTCGTTCGTTTCCGATTGCAATCCTCTTGCCCCAAGCCTCACATCCTGTGGAAAAGGAACGTCCGGAACACTGACTGGACGGCTTTCACGGAAACCCTGAAACGCCAGACAGATCAGCTGTTTACCGCCGCTCCAACCACCTGTCAGGAAGTGGATGACCTTGCAGACTTGCTCAGCAAGACCGTCCTGACAGCCCATGAGGCTTCCTGTCCTCTTAAAGCCTACAAAGGCACAATATCCGCCCCCTGTTTGCACCCGGCGCTTGGATCCCTCCGGCGCAAGGTAAAGTACTTCCAACCGTAAGCTCGCAAGAGCAAGGACCCAGCTGACCTGGCCGCCTACCAAGAAGCGATCCGCGACTTTAAGCGTGAAACCAGGAAAGCCAAGTCCGACAAATGGCGCCAATACTGCGCGGAGTTAGAAGGCACCCGTCCTACTTCGCGCGTAGTTAAGGCTCTCACTCTTGACAAAATGTAAAAGCTCTCAGTTATTAAAAGACCGGACGGCCGGCTCGCTGAGAACCCTGGGGAATCGCTGGACATCATGCTCACCAGCTCTTTCCCACGTGCCGCACAGCAGCTAGGCCCACCGGACCACTCTCCGGGCGGACAGATCCTGGCTTCGACCATCATTACTAGAGAGAGGACGGCTCGCGCCGCAAAATACTTCTCTCCTTTCAAGTCACCAGGATCTGACAACATTTATCCTGCCTTCCTCCATGAGGCAGTTATAAATGACAGGTTTCTCGGCCTCCTCTGCAACCTCTTCAAGGCCAGCATTACCCTCGGGTACGTGCCAAAAGCCTGGCAAGAGGCTACGGTAGTCTTCACACCCAAGCCAGGGAAGGGAGACTGATGGAACGGCTGGTGCTCTGGCGCCTTCTCCTCGTAGAGCTGAGGAACTCCCCGCTCTCCCCTAACCAGCACGCCTTTCGTTCTGGACGCTCCATCGAAAGTGCGCTGCACGCCATTGTCGACAAGCTGGAGCGCGCCGTGCTTGGCAATGGATACGCGCTCTCGCTTTTCCTCGACATTGATGATGCTTTCAATAATGTGCTCTTTGAAGTCTTTAAGCGGGCCCTGGAATCCCGGGGCACGCACGAGCACCTCACTCGCTGGATCATGTACATGGTCTCCCATCGTACTGCCACCTCGCGCCTCCTGGGACACTCGCGCTCCGTGGAAGTCCAGAAAGGCGGACCGCAAGTCCTAAGCCCGAAGCCCGATCCTCTCCTAAGCCCGATCCTCTGGAATATAGTCATGGACGAGCTGCTTTGCAGCCCGCATCCGGACCCAGTTTAGAAGGTCGGCTATGCGGATGATGTTACCGCCACTGTGGCTGGACCATCACCCGCGGTCCTCAGGGACTCCTTCAAGCCTTCATCCACCGTGCCGAACGCTGGGCACACAGCTGCGGTCTCAGGTTCTCTGAGTCTAAAACCGTGGCTATCATGTTCACCAGCCGCCGAAACTGGAGGATCGAACCGCTCTCCCTCTATGGCAAACCTGTTGCCATGGAGAAACAAACCAGATGTCTGGGCGTCACCCTCGACCACAGGCTGAGCTGGACCCCGCACGTCCAAACCAAAGCCCACAAAGCCCTCGCGACTCTCGCGCAGATCCGCAGAGCTTTCGGCGCTACCTGGGGCCTCACCCCCCGCCGCCTCTGGTGGATTTACACTGCCATTGTTAGACCGGCCATCTCCTTCGCCGGCTTCATTTGGAACAGTGCCATAGAAATGAAAGGGGTTCTTTAGGTTCTAAATAGGGTGCAAGGCCGCGCTTGTCGAGCTATCATGAGCGCGGCTCCCTCTGCGCCCTTCGCTGGCATGAACTCCTTGGACATTCCCCCCTCTACCTCTTTGTTGGGTGTCCAAATCCAGAAGCAGTTTGCCTTCAGAAAGCGGAATTTCCGGCCGCATGGCGACCTCAGCCTGCGAGACCTGGAAGAAGCGAGAGGCATTCCACCACGTCATGAAGCAAGAGACAACTGGAAACCCCATGAAATCCACTGCTTCACTGACGGGTCCCAAATCAACTCCGCCTCTGGCTACGGCTACTGCATCGTGTCTGGAGGGAGAACTATGGCGACCTTCTCCCAACACACCGGCACCTGCTCCACCGTCTTCCAGAACGAAGTTCTCGCCATTAGCTCCTGCGCCATGGAGCTGTACAATCAGCGCGTCTGGGGGAAGGAAATTACCCTCCAATCAGACAGCCAAGCGGCGATTCACGCCCTTGAGCGCAGCACCACCTGCTCGCGTACAGTCCTCGACTGTATCGGGCAGCTCAACCGCTTAGGCACAACATATCTTTTGATATTTTGTGCCTTTCTTATTGTTCTATCGATATTCATAAAGCTTTTTGTTCAGAAAATTAGGATTCCATGTTAATTTTTTATTCTACGTATATTTGTGCACGTCTAGTGCCTAAAAACCATTAAAATGGCACAGCTTGGCTCTTTGCTTTTATGAGTCTATTTCATCATTCTTAGCTGACTGTGTAACAAATATGCGTAGCAAAAATGATAAAATGGATTCATAGAACCAAAGATTTGGAGCTGTACAATGCATTATTATTATTTTTAGGTACAGGAAACGTACGTAAAATAAATAATTAATATAGAATCCTAATTTTCTGAACGAAAAGCTTTACAAATATCGATAGAGCAATAAGGAAGGCACAACATATCAAAAGATGAGCATTGGATCTGCCTCCTATCAAAAGCAAAAGCAATTTGTGTGCTGAAAAAATGAAAAATTCTTATCTCCGTAGTGTATTTTTCCGGGAAAACCTGCCTTCTAAAATTTTCTAAGAAACAAGGTTTCCCGTCTTTTCGTCCTTGTTATGATCGCGTGACATTTAAAATTTTGGTTGTGCAAATTTTTATCTTACTACTTCTAGTAGTCTGCTTGCACTGTATTTCGAAGATCTCTACACCGCCACTGTTAACGCGCCACCACCCCGCTGCCAGACAATCCCAACTTCCGCCAGAGACGCCGTTGTCGGAAGAGGAAAATTAATTTTAGCGTTGCACCAGCCGTGCACTGCCTGCTAGAGCACATCGAGGCTGAAATTTAGTGCGGAGGCAGTCGACGGAGATTCTGCGTTGCCAGTAGTTTATCTACCTCAGCGGTCTGGTTTCTGGCTTACGCGTGGATCTGTAGCGTCGCCGTGGGCGTGTCTTGGCTGCCTTTCGTTCTGTGAGGGGAAGCCCTGCAGTCTGAGGCCCTGTCTGACTGCCCTGGCACTGTTTCAAGCAGTGATCGAGACCGTCCTGCTGTACAACGCTGAGACCTGGACGTTGACGGACTCACTCGACCAACAAGTAGACGCGGCACAGCTGGTCTGCTGCGCGAAATATTCAAGATCGGCTACGAGCGATGGACCAACGTGGCACTTCTATCTATACGCGAGTCTGTAGGCTGTCGTGCGTCGTACGCTCGAGCAGCCTAGTCCCGACGGACACCGCGTTGTACGCGTGTCAGTGGAGGACCGCAGCCAGGGTCAGTACGCAAACCCGGGTCTGGGAAAGGGGCACGAAAGGACCAAGCCCTTGAGCCCCATCACCAAAATTATTTAAAAATTAGGCGACTTCTTTTCAACAAAATGTTTCTAGTGAAAGTTTTTAGGAGATGAGGTTTCACTATTCATTTACTCCTTAAAAAATAAAGTCCTTGTGAATAATATTGGAATTGTAAGTCATCGCAATGGTGCTTTTTGACGTACTTTTACGAGCGTATTCTAAACAACGATACTAACAAAGGACAACATTGCCTGTAAAAGATTTGATATCGCTTAAAATTTAGCTTAAATTTCAGAGAGATAAATGATAAGAAGCGTTACCATTAAAATTAATCTTCAGAGCTTCAGCTACATTTTCAGGAAAATTACAGTGGGAAACGTACACAGAACAGTTGGAAAAATGAGTTAGTGAAGTACAGGTCTGGATAAGAAAGGCTGGCGCCAACAAAAGCTCACTGCACAGTGCGCATCGACTCTCCCAGTAAATGCAGAAAGAAAGCTGCGAGTGCACAATACACAGACAGTCTGCTCTGCCAGACGAAACACCAACAAGAATGGCCCACCGCCGTTGTTCACTCACATGTACGAGCGTACGTCTATTTTTAGCTGCAGACGCATAAACAAATTTATCCACTACGTACGTACATTAAAGTTGAGTAAAAGTTAAAGCTCTGGATTCAATTGCACCAAAAGCAGCAGCGACAGTTTTTGTTCCAGCCGCATCAAATCAGTGATTCCATATAGAATCTAATTTCACATGGACGCTTCACTTCAAAGGACTGCTCCATTTAATCTGCCGAGTCTGGAATGCCACTTTCTATGGCAACCAGAGAAGTCGAGCACAAAAACCAACATCGACCAGGTGATTGAACGATTGCTGGAGTACAGGCTGTCAGACTCTGAGATGTCAGTTGTCTACCTGACCACCCTTAGCTACATGTACCTATCAACTCTGCCACCGTTTCCGAACTTCGCCAAGGCGCAGCAATTCCTTGATGAAGCTGAACAAGTGCGCGACACGGACGATTTCTGGCGGCACAGCGGCTTCATCCTGTCCTCCATGCGGCTGTGCATCCGCCAGATCCGGCGGGGTCGGCCGCTGATGCATCACGAGATCGGCGACGAGCTGGCCGAGCTCACCAGCCAATGGAAGGGCAGCGCCGACGTCAGAGCGACCGTCTATGGCATCAAAGGCGCGTCTCTAAGATTCTTTGGGCCGCTGAAGTACGAAGAAGGAGCTGAGGCTTACGGCTTGGCCTTGGAGCTGCAGCCAGACAACTTCAGATGGCTTTGGGGGAAAGCGTACCTGCTGGCCCGGCAAACTAGACAGGGCAGACCCGGTGAGATCCCCGAGAGTCAGCTGAACCTATGGACTCGAGCCTACGAGATTTCCACCAGGGATGGAATCCGAAACCCGACTTTTTGTGCCAACTTCTCCGAGGCGGTGCTTAGCGACCGAGCTCTGACCGCGTGGTGCGAAAGTTTGATGGATGAAGCAGTTGAACTGTTGGAACGGCTGGGAAGAGACGAGAAGGCCAAGCACCCGGTAGCCTTTCTTATTGGTATAAAAGTTTACAAAAGGTTAAAATCATTTGGAAAGTATTATACGCTTCTTGATTTAGCACAAACAGTCGACCGATGCAAAAGTTCTAGCTTTTATTTGGAGATTTCTAGACTGCATATGAGAAATGGCGATAAACAGAAGGCTCTGGAGGCACTCAGAATTGGTAAAAATGCTGCAATGCACCCTGGTAACCACTGGGTCGACCTTGAACTCATTGAGCTGGAAGCTGAGGATGTTGGAATAGAAAATACGCTCCAATCCTTTGACTCCCTGCTGGCGTCAAACTATCGCGTATATGACCGGGTCATTGCATGCATTCGCTTCAGAAAGGCGCACTTTTTGTTTAAATGCAACCGGAACCAAGAAGGCTTCGAGGAATGCCTGCTAGCATTCAAGACGTGTCCGGATGCTGTGGAGAACTTTCAGGACTATCGATATGAGGAAATTCTGCAAGCATTACAAAACTGGCCGGATCATGAAGAATATGAGGCCTGGTTTCGCACTAATATCATGTCCTGCATTCAGCGCCAAGACAGCATTCACATCGAGGATCAGTTTCACAGAGGGCTGTTGAGAAATAAGCGCAACCATTTCGCCTGGGAGCACCTGGGGGGTTCTATTTAAAGGAACACAAGTACCAACTGGCTTTCGACTGTTTCAGTCAGTTACCGGGCGACTCGGACCTGCCAGACGGTACACGTAGAGACGATTTGCTGACTGAAGCCCTTCTACAGAATCCCAAAGCCAGTCTGGAAGACATTGAGCTCTGCTTACAACTTGGTCATCACGAAGCTGCACTAAGAGTGTTCGACTTCTTAAACGACTGCAAAACTGACCTTGTAAAACGGGTGTTGGAAATGGCGAACGGGGGTGACTCGCAAAGGGCCAGGGACTCCAGTCTGATGTTTTTCAGCCGCCGTGTCTACCAGCTGTGCGCCCGAGCTCAAAACCTGGCTGATGACTACGTCAGCAATGCGGCTGATCAGTCAAATGTGGCTGACGCGGTGCGCAAACGAGTGAGGGACCTGCTGGAGCTCGGCTCCGTCAGCACAGCGGCCGCAGCTCCGGCTGCAGCAGCAGGCAGCGATCGCGGCAACTTGATGCGACAGGCGAGGTTCGAAGCAGTCAAGCTGCACTGCCGAGGTAGAGGGTCCACAGAGGAGTGCTGCAACTCGATCGTGCTCACTCTGAAGGAAGCCAAGGAGCTGCTCGACCGGTCCTTTGCTCATCAGTTCCAAAGCGAGACATCCGAAGAGTTCTCCTACATCCACGCTTTCAGCCAGATGAAGCAGAGGTTAAAGTCGGATCCAGAGTACAACCGGGAGCTGAGGGAGATGCAGTCCAAAGCGGATAAAAAAGCGCTTGAAGCAGAAGCACTGATGAAGGCGATTCGCAGAAATCGAAGTCTGCGAACTGTGGAAAAAATTCGCGAATTTCTACACACCGGAGTCAAAAAAGTGAGCGCCAACTTTTGCAACGCCAAAGCCACCAGCTGGAAGTTCGACTTCATGGCGAATCGCGAGCGACGAATTCTGGAGGAGGAAAACCGCTGGCTCATTCGCTGGATCTACGGAGTGAACATGGAGAAGCACAAGGTCGAACTGCGGGTTGGCGACATCGAGCAGCATCTGGCAGCCGACTGGTCCGGCTGGGACGGCTGCCGCACCGCCTACGAGCTGGCGAACTTGGCCGCCGAGTTCGCCGAGGAGACGTGGCTGATTCTGGGGCCGCAACGGCTGGACGGTGACAGCGGTTCTGCGGGTACCGAACCTGAGGAGAATCACCTTGCCGCAGAGTTTGCGACTCTGCGACTCTAGCTGCGAGTCTATCTATCTATCTCTCTATCTATCTATCTATCTATCTATCTATCTATCTATCTATCTATCTATCTATCTATCTATCTATCTATCTATCTATCTATCTATCTATCTATCTATCTATCTATCTATCTATCTATCTATCTATCTATCTATCTATCTATCTATCTATCTATCTATCTATCTATCTATCTATCTATCTATCTATCTATCTATCTATCTATCTATCTATCTATCTATCTATCTATCTATCTATCTATCTATCTATCTATCTACCTATCTATCTATCTATCTATCTATCTATCTATCTATCTATCTATCTATCTATCTATCTATCTATCTATCTATCTATCTATCTATCTATCTATCTATCTATCTATCTATCTATCTATCTATCTATCTATCTATCTATCTATCTATCTATCTATCTATCTATCTATCTATCTATCTATCTATCTATCTATCTATCTATCTATCTATCTATCTATCTATCTATCTATCTATCTATCTATCTATCTATCTATCTATATCTATCTATAGATATTGAATATTGGAATAATATTTAAGTAATCTTATAGCACGTCTAGTACACACTACTTGTCAGTAGAGTCTTTGAAATGGCGTTCTTCTGTTGAATAAATGTATCTACGCTCGTACTGAGGGAAGCTATTTGCATGATCAATATTGTGTTGAGATTTTGTAGCTTTCTTTCTTGTGCAATTTTTTTAAGTTTAAAGTGCAAAAATTGAAATCAAAATTTATCCTCAATGAGTTCCTTAATCGCTCAATATACTCGAACTGTGAACTTCTTAATTTTTTGTTGCTTTTAATACAATTTACCGTAGCAAACTCAGCGATCTCAGACCTACCTGCTTCCAAAAGACAGTTAGTGGCTGGAGTCCGCTGCATTAAATATTTAGAGTCAATATTCCTGAAAATGTTTTTGTATGATTTTTAATCTGCAGTAAATTTTGCTCATTGACAACTTACTAATCTTTGCTGGTGAACGGAGCTCCAGAAATCACGGGAAAAGCATGACACCAAAGCTATTAAACTGTCAGGAGCGCCAGTTTTAGTTGGTCAGGAGAGTTACTTTTTCGAGATTTTTGAGAAAGAATAGGTTTGAGACTGTCAGATCAGGAAGCTGTCAGAAGCAGCATTCTAGGTCGATTTTCTGAGATTTTTTAGGATGCCATTTCGGCGTTGTCAAGGCTGACATTCTGGGGCTGTCAGGGCTGTCATTCTGGGGCTCTCGGGGCTGCCATTCTGGGACTGTCAGGGCTGACATTCTGGGGCTGTCAGGGCTGCCATTCTGGGGCTGTCAGGGCTGCCATTCTGGGGCTGTCAGGGCTGCCATTCTGGGGCTGTCAGGACTGAAATTCTGGGGCTCTCTCGGGGCTGACATTCTGCGACTGTCAGGGCTGACATTCTGGGGCTGTCAGGACTGACATTCTGGGACTGTCAGGGGCCCACGCTGGGGTTCCCTACATTCTATCGCGCATGCAGTCGATTTGCATTACAAATTCGCAGCTAAAATGAATTTATCACACTTTCATGTGGCTCTTTATGTGACTCACCAGGCAGAAGGATAAAAATAAACAACTAGCTAACAGGGATGGTTGATTACTTGAGGGACCAGCCGAGACTCAAGAGATTTAACCAAAGTGATTCTCTTTACTGGTTATATTAGCATATGCCGAACTTGTGCCAGGGAATTAATCAGCTTGCAGTTATTCGATCTCAGAAATATAAATGAAAGTTCTTCACTGTAACCCTTGGGGACTGTACACGAGTCGTAGTCAAAGTCTGTGTTGGAGTGTCCTCTAGCATTAATATTTCTGTGCAACCGTGAATTGTATGCTTAAAAATACAAAGTTAATCAATTTTTATTAAAGCCATATCATGCCATGTCCCAACCTCCTAGTGCAGAGCACTAAAGAGCTTTCATACGAAATTTCTTTTCATTCTTTTGCATCGGGCGAATAAAATCGCTTTGAATGGCGATATCGATTATGCATAGGTGGGGATTCTGGCTTATAGTATGTTATATGTAGGCCGGCAGTGATTAATGATTTTTGGGGAATGTATTGGCCTTTCCCAGTTCATATTCCTTCGATCAGGTTAAGACTCGCAACTAGCGAGGGGGGCATGCAGTCACGGCGCCCAAGCCTGAGCATCCTAGTGAGCTCACTCATATTATTATTTGCACATGCAAGAGCGCCTATACTGTACACAGGACGCACTCATACACCCGCTCACACAGGGTATACAGCAGCTCTGTGCCGTCATTACTTTCAACGTCTAAAGAGACTCAGACTGTAAAAAAAAGTTATAGATCCAATAAGAAAGTCCAGCTGATCCTATTCAAACTGTGTATTTTAAAGAAATGTAAAAAAGCCAATCTACCGTAGTGAAATATTTCAAGCACTTTTTTGAGTCAATTGACTCAATATACGTGTAGCAATGTTACTCTACATTTAGATTATATTGTAATTTTCGTAAGTAATTTGACCATCTTGTTATATAATTGTATTTTTAACTTTTGGTCTGTATGTGTAAAATTATTGTTTCAAGTGTCAGCAATATATTTAACTTACACTAATTTATTTATTTAGGTAATGCTGCATTATTAATGCCTGCAAGCACATTGCAGAATTATAATGACATTTTTATACGAGCCTATGACTTTATCATTTATGTCATGTGGAGCACTATATGCGGAACTCGCGAAGTCACTGAGAAAGTGAAGTATAGCAAAGTTGCATCGCATATCTTAAAATTTATTATTTCATATTTTATTAAGAGGTGCCTCTGCGTGTGAATATAGAACGACGCGCGAAGCGATTAATAATAACAACAATTTATTTGTTACACCTGCCCTAATGGCCAGATGTAGAACCGAAAGCTCAGCCGCAGCTATTGCGCGGCGCATCTGAAGACTGCGTACGGCTGTTCAGTCCAAGGACTGAGGGGTCGCCACACACCCTCAATTACCCCACATAATGCTGGCACCCATTTTACAGCTGGGTGAACTGAAGCAATGCAGAGTTAAGTGTCTTGCTCAAGGACACAAATTGTTCCAGAGGGTCGAGAATCGAACTCCCCGACCTTCAAGTCGTGAGTTCGACGCTTTAACCACCAGGCTAGAACCCCCTTAACGACTGAATTGTAATTTAACATTTTATTTTGAAATTAACTACGTTAAATGTAAATTAACTGTGCAGACTGATGTCACAGAATCTGCAATGCCGTGCAGGCCCTCACCTTCAGCTGTGCAGCCGCTATCGCCCTCTGGCTGGCGCGAAAGTGCTCGATCGGTACGCGACCGTATCGACCGGCTGCAATCCTTTTCTCTTCGACCTCCAACCGGCGGGCGATGTCGGTCGCATGTAGCCACATTCTCAAATAATATCTGCAAGCAGATAACGAGCGCGTCGATGCCCCGTTAAATGCTAGTAGAACAGTCTGATTAATGAGATATTGAGGTGTAAGACATTACACACAGTCAAATAATACTATATCACCTACGTTGCCGGCGGCACAGGCTGCCGATTGAGTCCGCCGTCTTCGATATCCGATTCCCAGGTCACTTGGATTTGACCCGGGGCGGCGGCTCTGGCGGCAAGGAAGCGACTGCACCAGGCAGCTGCCTCATGTCGCGCCGACTCGATCGCGATCTCGCCGATGCGAATGTGATCAGTCGGCATGTGCCCGTACAGGCCGACCATATTGTGGTAGTATCTGAAAATATAGACAAACAAAGGTACAGCGAGTGTTTTGTTGTGCACACAACCAAAACAGCGTGTGCTGACTACGAGTAAACTGTGTACTATCACTTACGTAACGCGCGTTACAATCACGCGGCCGTTGGCATTGGTTTCAACGATTTTGTTGGACATCGTTTAACAAGCATTGAAAACTGTCTCGATAAGATGTGCGTCAAAAATGCTTTAGTTTATTTGATATTTGTTACAGTTGTCGGCACAGACCGCTTGTAAACCATGCAGCAATCGCTAAAGTATTACAAGTTTTCTCGTATTTTTTCACATACACAGTTGTAAAATTCTCAGTAATATTTGTTCCATTGCGCAAACAAAACGAAATAAATACTTTTTCTGTAACTATTTGTTGTTCTTGTAAGTTGCTTACTTTGCATCCTTTTCATCAATCTGATGCTTCGTCTGTTTGTGTTCTTTTGTTTTCCAGTGCGTTTTTTGTTGATACGTTTTTTAAACAGGAGCGCAGCTATCTGTTGCGCGGCATATCTAAAGGCTGCGTACGGCTGTTCAGTCCAAGGACTGGGGGGTCGCCACACGCACCCTCAATTGCCCCAATTAATGCTGGCACCCATTTTACAGCTGGGTGATCTGAAGCAATGCAGAGTTAAGTGTCTTGCTCAAGGACACATTTTTCCGAGTTTGCTTGAGAATCGAACCCCCGACCTTTCGTCGTGAGTCTGACGCTCTCACCACTAGGCTACAAATGCCCCCCTCCTAGTTTTTCATGGTCGCTATGGAAACACATTTTTTCTAAGACCATAACTTTCCATTTAATTTACTCCTCAATATGTATTTGCATAATGTGTTCAACATACATGTAGCTTGCCGATAAAAACATCGGTGGTTCTAAGCCCTCAAGATTCTGGCGCACCAGGTAAATATGAATTTCTCGTGTTGACAAGGAACCGATCCACAGTTCTTTGCTCTTATCATAGAAAGACAGCCCGAAAGCGCTGAGAGGTGCTCCGCTTGTATTTGCAAACAAGGAGCTCTAGAACGCGGATAAGGTGAAGTGGAACTGCACTGTTTACAACTTCTGGCATTGAAGTGCAGCTTTCCCACCATGCATTCGTCTTGATGTATGCGCGGAATTTACATTTCTGGGGTTTTTGCGTTGAGGGAATAATTAATGAAGGGCATGGTTAGTAACAGTAGAAAATCTACTCATATCCCGCGCATAAACGTAATCCATTAAATGTTTGTTTGTTAACGCTTGATTCTGAGCTGGCGCGCTGGTGAGCACATGAGTCCGCTGAGTGGGCAGAGCTGTCCAGAAGGCGTTGCGCCAGGGTGTCTGCAACTCTTTTGCGAATATTTTCTCCAATTGTGGTTTACAGTGGAAAAACATTCCACCTGACATGAAGCACGGTCTTGTTCCTCCTGACCACCATGGTTCGCAGAGCCTTAATAGAGAAGTGTATTACTCAATAAATGTCTTCAGGAAACAGGTGATCGCTAAATGATTTAATATCCTGAACAATGTCGCTTCATATAGGTGAATAGTTACTGTTGATCCGAAAGTTATTTAGTGAGCTGTAATTTCCTGATCTCAGTTAACGTCTTCCGTCCGTCCGTGAAAGTTTTTTCCTTCGGATAGTAATCTGCATTGCATTCAAGCTTGGGCTCTTGGATGGCCCTGCGCGTACTTGGTACTTAACTCGTACATGTTGAATAACCTTTCCAATTTCAAACATGCGGTAGTTCTTGTGGGCGCTCTACTGGCTCTATTGATATTTAACATCGGAATGCAATAATGGCTTCGTTGGAGTTTGTGCGGATTTGAATCTGCCCAAGGGATATTTGGTGTGTGGCGACCGATGCAGATACGAGAATGCACGCGCTGGGGAAATGTAGCACTGATAATGGGAGGTAGAACCCATAGCTGGCCCTAGCTACATCCGTCATTTTTGGATAGGTAAAGTTTTAAACAACACGTTCTGAGCATTAACGCACTAACCATAAGGAAGTGGACGCATTTAGTGTCCCCATTAACCATTGTATATTTTAGCGTTGCCAACCAAGCTGATTAAATAAATATATTGCTGGAAATATGTTACTGAAAAATCTAGGAAAGAAATATTACAATTCCAGGTAGCCTTCAACCAGGAAGTGTCAGCTTGCTATGGTATAGTTCGGGAGGGCATCGTATAGTGTGTGCGTGTGTAGCTATTTGAACGTGTTGCGTACTCCTTGCGCTCCCTCTCCCTCTCGGCTCCCAACCCTCTTTCTCTCTCCTTCTGATCTTTCATTTGCTGTCTGCTTCAAGGCTTCTAGGAGGAGGAGGAGAAAATACTGGAAAAGGGTAAGAGAGGCAGAGAGACAGAGAGCTAGCAGGGCATTACGAAGGTTGGTTGGGCGCGCACTGCAAGCCTCCCAACTATAGAAGAGGGGCCCGGTCTTAATTCAAAAAATCCAAGGGAGATTCGCATCGCAACAGAGCGCGCAACAGGCCACGCGTTGCTGGAGCTGCAGCCGAAATCATTTCTGCCAACTGGAGCCGACATGGTCGCAACAATTGCCGCTTTCAACGATACGTCAAACGTTGCAACCAGGTCCGCTCCCGTCCTGCCGACAGCCCCTGGCAGCGTCCAAGCCTGCACGGAGCGCCGATGGCATTACCATCTGGCCTCGACAGCCCTGGCCTTCCTGGGCGGACTGCTCTTTCTCGTGCTCTACCGAGTAGTCAACCGGCTGATCAAACTCTTTCAACGGCGTCAGCGCGGTCGCCCCGGGACTGGCGGCAACCATCATCATCAGTACGAGGTGCACGAGCAGCAGATGTCACTGAGAAGCGGAAGCGCTAGCAGCGGGGGCGCGCTTATCGCGCCAGGAGCCGCAGCAACAAGCTCGCAGCAGCAGCAGCAGCAGCAACAAGACGGCGTCGCAATCGCGCCCGACGCCACTCGAACTGGCAGCTCCGTAGCGAGCGGCAGTTCAGCCATTCGCGACTGGGCCAGCGATTTGATCAGCGCACAAAGCGTCAGCGGTCGAATCCTAGCCGTGCTAGTCTTTGTTCTGAGCATCTCGTCGGCAGGAATCTACATCATCGAGGCCAACCAGCTGATCGGGTTCACTGAGAACTGCACGCCCTGGTCGCGGAACGCGCTCAGTCAGGCTGACCTGGCTTTCAATACCGTCTTCTTGTTGTTTTTCTGCATTAGGTTTCTGGCTGCGCAGGACAAGTTCTGGTTCTGGCTGGAGCTCTACTCGGTGGTGGACTACTGCACTGTACCGCCAGCCTTCGTGAGCCTGTGCCTCAGCCAGTCCTGGCTGGGACTCCGGTTCATGCGCAGCCTGAGAGTCATGACGCTGCCAGACGTGCTGCAGAGCGTCAGCGCTGTCAAGTCTGGAGCCATCATCCGCTCCCTGCAGATGATCACAATCTTCCTGAGCGTCTGGCTTATCGGAGCTGGGGTCACGCACCTGTTTGAGAACACAGGAGATCCACAGAGTGACTACAGCAATCCGAATGTGAGTTGCAGAGTTTTGTGCATAATTTATTATCGTTGGAGGACGCTGACACCCCGATTTGCATAAAACCAACGCTACGCAAACCGCGATGGGTAAAAAAGGAAAAGAGAACTTAAATATTCCAAATGGTAGGACGTCGTACAAATGATCTACTTGCATTTCTGCTTCTGTTTACTCCCAAGGCAGAGGAAGTGAAGAAGGAGGTGCACTTTTTGCCAAGGAGGCTGGGTTGCCAGAAAATCCAATTATGCGCAAAGATGCTCTGGGGCAGCCATGGTGAGCTTGTGGAAGCAAACAGCTGAAAATGCAGCTTGGAAAATGATCTGCTTACTGAAGCATCCTTCTGACTTAGATAGATAGATAGATAGATAGATAGATAGATAGATAGATAGATAGATAGATAGATAGATAGATAGATAGATAGATAGATAGATAGATAGATAGATAGATAGATAGATAGATAGATAGATAGATAGATAGATAGATAGATAGATAGATAGATAGATAGATAGATAGATAGATAGATAGATAGATAGATAGATAGATAGATAGATAGATAGATAGATAGATAGATAGATAGATAGATAGATAGATAGATAGACAGACATAGCCAATACTCATTGCATCCAGCAGCGGAACCCAGACGGTCTTTATTGGGCCATTTCTGTCCTCAGTGGATAAGTTTACCTGCAGGTATTAGCCAGGGGAAAAAATGCACATGATTTATTGCTTCCAGACCGCCGCCAAGTAAAAAAAGTTTTTTTCCTAATCTGCAAGCGACTTATCGGCAGCCAGTTGAACGAAAAAAAGTGCAAACCTTAAGCGCAGCTTCTGATGTTATTTAGCCGCCGGTGCAATATAAATTGTCCCAGTTACCAAGCCCCTCTCTGCCGCACTGGTTACCGGACAATTTTGCAGGAGAGTAATGGATGCCTTTTCAAATAGCTCGTGGAAACTAATAAAACATGGGGAAGAGGGAAGGCAAAGATGCGCTGTCTTACTAAGAGTTGAACTTGATAGAGCGCTCGAGACGAGAGAGTGAGGAGAGTGAGAAAAAAACTAGCGAAAAAATGAATAGAAAGAAGCGTACTTTCTTAGAACCTCCTTTCCATCCGTCGCCCAAACCCTTTAATCATGTGTAAACCGTTGATTGTCGCGGTTGAAGAAGGATTGACTTTGCAGGGCAGTAACTCACTATGCAGTGTATAATACACTAGCTGCATATTACACTGTATATTACCTAATCAGTCACGAGCTAACTGATACTTATTACACCTGAAGTGGCGCTAACTACACCTAGAGGGACACTTACAACACCTAGAGAGGTGCTTTTTACACTATAGAGACGCTTATTACACCTAGAGTGGCGCTTATTACACTATAGAGACGCTTATTACACCTGGACAGGTGCTTATTGCACTATAGAGACGCTTATTACACCTAGAGTGGCGCTTATTACACTATAGAGACGATTATTACACCTAGAGTGGCGCTTATTACACTATAGAGACGCTTATTACACCTAGAGTGGCGCTTATTACACTATAGAGACGCTTATTACACTATAGAGACGCTTATTACACCTGGACAGGTGCTTATTACACTATAGAGACGCTTATTACACTATAGAGACGCTTATTACACTATAGAGACGCTTATTACACCTAGAGTGGCGCTTATTACACTATAGAGACGCTTATTACACCTGGACAGGTGCTTATTACACTATAGAGACGCTTATTACACTATAGAGACGCTTATTACACCTAGAGTGGCGCTTATTACACTATAGAGACGCTTATTACACTATAGAGACGCTTATTACACCTGGACAGGTGCTTATTACACTATAGAGACGCTTATTACACTATAGAGACGCTTATTACACTATAGAGACGCTTATTACACTATAGAGACGCTTATTACACCTAGAGTGGCGCTGATTACACTATAGAGACGCTTATTACACCTGGACAGGTGCTTATTACACTATAGAGACGCTTATTACACCTGGACAGGTGCTTATTACACTATAGAGACGCTTATTACACCTGGACAGGTGCTTATTACACTATAGAGACGCTTATTACATCTAGAGGGGTGCTTATTACTCTATAGAGACGCTTATTACACATAGAGGGGTGCTTATTAAACCTTGAATGGAACCTCTCAAGCTACATGTAGAGTGCAGGTGCTAATCCACGCACTTTCATAGTAGGCTCTACTCCGTAACACAGTCGAGACATAATAATGCTGACGTCACGTGATACCAATCTAATTTGCAGCCGATAAGCTTCGGAGACTGTCTGTATTTCACCATCGTGACAATGAGCACAGTTGGCTTTGGTGACATCTCGCCCAAGACCAGCTGGGGCAAGTTCTTTATCTCAATCTACATCATGTTCGCCTTGGGTATTTTCGCCTCCTTCATCCCGGAGATTGCTGAGATCATCACCAGCAGGAGCCCGTACGCCGGCAGCTACAAGAAAGAGCACGGCAGGAAGCACGTCATCGTCTGCGGCGCCGTGACATTCGACTCCATTGAGAGCTTCCTCAGCGACTTTCTGCACGAGGACCGGCAGGAGACTGACGTTGAAGTGGTTTGCATCAACAAGAAGGAGCCGAACTTGGAGTTTCAAGGATTGCTGAAGAGAAACTTCGGTCGAGTTGTGTACTTTACCGGGACGGTGCTGAGTCCGGCTGATTGCCAGTGAGTGACTGGGCAAACCTTGCTTTGAGTACTTTAAGATTCACATACTGCAAGTATTCGCTTGGAAATTCCATTTCTCTCTGAGCCATCTAAACAACCGCATAGTCCAAGTCGAAGTCAACCTTTCTATCCCAAACCATCAGCCACTTCACGATTAATACTTTCAGGCCTAAGTACTCCATACCCTATCTCACACCCCACTCCTCACCTCACTTCTCACTTCACTTCTCACCGCACTCCTCACCCCACTCCTCACCCCACTCCTCACCCCACTCCTCACCCCACTCCTCACCCCACTCCTCACCCCACTCCTCACCCCACTCCTCACCCAACTCCTCACCCCACTCCTCACTCCATTCCTCACCCCACTCCTCACCCGACTCCTCACCCCACTCCTCTGCACCCCACTCATCACCCCATTCCTCACCCAACTCATCACCCATTCCTCACCCGACTCCTCACCCCACTCATCACCCCACTCATCACCCCACTCCTTACCCCACTCCTCACCCCACTCATCACCCCATTCCTCACCCCACTCATCACCCATTCCTCACCCCACTCCTCACCCCACTCCTCACCCCACTCCTCACCCCACTCCTCACCCCACTCCTCACCCGACTCCTCACCCGACTCCTCACCCCACTCCTCACCCCACTCCTCACCCTACTCATCACCTTATTCCTCACCCCACTCCTCACCTAAGTCAACCCAATTCTAACTAAATTATCAAAGCAGGACATCAAGAGCTAGAAAAGCAAGCGCACGTAGTAATCAATATATTGATCGATGAGTGCACAGAATGTGAAAGAAGAATAAATTATGCTTTGAAGTTAAAGAAAGGCAAACCTTACCGGAACTTATAGCTTGTTGGTATGCGCAAATGGCATGCCTAATTCTAGGTAGTTCTACAATACATGTAGCTCCAATTACAAGCGACAGCTGCAGTAAGCACGCGGATACTAATGGGCGCTTACCTGGTTTGGAAGCCGCCGCCCCCCATAGAGCGTCTTGGGTTTAGAATAGCTTCTAGTCAGAGCAAATGAAAAACGACGCATAGTGGAGGATGTAAGCTTCAAACTACTCTTTGAAGGGGGGAAATCAATCCAAAAGGCATATCATTCAAACCTGCGTCTGACCGATTTTTGCTTCTAATAGGGGAAGATTTCCAATTGTACTTTTTCCTTTAATTGGCTGCTGTGGATTCTAAACCCATGGTTTACGTGGGCCTAATTACACTGCTGGAATCCTGTTCCATCGCTATACATGCTATGCAGACTGAACTGCTACTGTCAATGCATTAGATAGTTGCAAAACTGGTTGTAAGCAAAAATACGCTGGCATACAACATTAATAATGTCTTGAATTATTAATTAACCTTGTTGATTGAAGGTGTACCGATTTAAAGTTTTTTAAAAGTACTGCACATATTTTCCAATCTACTTTGTTATGTTATCCGTCATTGTTGAAATATTTTAATTCGGTTCAGACGGTTTATGGTAGCGTTTCGTACAATGTGCATTCAGTTCCGGGAACCACGCCTTCTAAAGCGACAACATTTAACGATTTTTCAGGTCCACGCGCGTAGAATGGGAAAAGATGTAGTCAATAGAGACAGATCAAGTCAAGAAAAAGTACAGCATATTTTCGAAACAGTAATCCTGAGAACTATCCTTTTGTTTGAATGTTTCTTTGTTTGTCTTTATCAAAGTCGATAGATTTTAATCTCAGCACTAAGAAATTCACATCCACCAATGAAACCCCCCCCCCCCTAACAGACGAGTCGATCTTGAGTCAGCCTCAGCCGTGATCGTCCTCGGCAACAAGCACACCGAGGACCCGGATGCAGAGGACGCTTCAAACATCATGCGTGTCATTTCGATAAAAAATGCCTCGCCAACAACTCGCTGCATTATCCAGCTGCTGCAGTATCACAACAAAGGCTACTTGCTGAACATACCGAACTGGGATTGGCGATTCGGTGACGAATGCGTTTGCCTCGCCGAGCTCAAGCAGGGCTTCCTGGCGCAGAGCTGCCTGGCGCCTGGCTTTTCTACTCTGATGGCGAACCTGTTCTCTACCAGAGCCATGTGCAAATCGGTTCGCGCCAACACCTGGGAGAAGGACTACCAGATTGGCAGCGCAATGGAGATCTACTCCGAGTACTTCAGCGACTCATTTGTCGGCATGCCATTCCAGGACGCAGTGGAAGTCAGCTTCAACAAACTGGGGATTCTCCTCTTTGCGATGGAGGACAAAAGCGATGACGGCGACAGATTTCTGTCAATCAACCCCAGCGGCAGGGACACCGTCATCTATCACGGCTGCCACGGATTTTTCATCGCCGACTCGCAGGAGGAGGTGCGACGAGCCTACCTGTACTGTCGGAAGTGTCACAGCGACGTTACCGAGCCGAAGCAGATCAAGGCGTGCAGCTGTACACGCGCTGAGGATTCGGCAGGTGCTCCCGGAGTCGATTCCGGGCACTGCTGCGGGGAGACGCACGAGTTGACCAGACTTCGCGGCAACAGTGCCAACGTTCGTCGGCCAGAGATTCAAGTTGTGTCTAACAAGGCGCTCGCCACACTGAAGGAGGCCGAGTTCGGCTCAGAGGACAATTTTGGCGAATTTGTCGAACCGAGAAAAGAGTCCGTGGAGTACTTTGATCTCACTGGCATGTTCCACTGGTGTCCGGACAAGAACTTCGAGGACGTTATGCTGACGCCTAATAGCGTTGCAAGACTTGACCTCAGGCAGCACTACGTTGTCATCGTGTTCGCCGATAGCGACTCGCCTTTAATCGGACTGCGCAGCTTCGTGATGCCTCTGCGGGCCAGCAACTTCCGTCTGAACGAGCTAAGGCCAATTGTTTTTATTGGCAATCTCGACTTCCTTCAACGCGAATGGGGTTCGTTGAAGAACTTCCCAAAAATCTACATGTTTCCCGGTTCGCCAATGAACCGCGTGATCCTGCGGAGCGCCAAGATCAACCTGTGCGACATGTGCGTCATACTGAGCGCCAAGTCGAGGTGGAAGGACCAGGTGGATCCCTACTTAATGGACAAGGAAGTGGTGTTGTGCACGCTCAACATCAAAGCAATGTCGTTTGCCGAAGGTCTCGACACCAGTGTGCAGGCTCAATTGCAAGCCTTTCAGAGCAAAGACGCCAAGTCGAAGTCCCTACTGGCCAAGGTGGCGGTGCCCATTCTTACCGAGATCTTCGTCGGTAAGAATATTCAATTCCTCGATCAGGAGGACGATGATGCCGATGAAGAGGAGATATACAACTCGCAGCCGTACGCCTGCGGCAACGCCTTCACGGCCGGGGTATTGGACTCGCTGATGTCAACCGTGTTTCACAACATGAACGCCATGACGCTGATTCGCACACTGGTGACTGGCGGCGCCACGCCCGAGATGGAGGTGCTCATGGCCGAGGGGCTCAACCTGGATGGCACGGAGGAGACGCCGGAGATTCAAGCTAATCGGCATCGATGTCGAGCGATGCAATTGTCCATGCTGGATCCGCGACTGAGGCCGCACGAGCAGGGCACCTTTGGCGACCTGTTCACCGGCGTGTTCAAGTCGCACGGCATTCTCCCGCTGGGGGTGTACCGGTATCGCGACAGCTACAGCACCGTTGAGCTGCAGACTACTAAGCGAGTGGTCATCACCAATCCTGGGTCCGGGTTTCGTCTGTTGAACTCCGACATGCTGTTCTGCTTGGTGCCATTTCAGCAGAGTTCGTAACTATAACGGTGGTATTTGTCTGAACTAATTTGACGATAGCAACCGCCAGAAGTTACCGGTTTTATGAGGACGTGTACGACTCTCGCTCTTAATCTGTCAAAATCTCACCTTCTGGGCTGCCAACTACTTTATATTGAGCGTTGCATCCTGACCACAACGGTAGCTTCTAGCGGTTCTTTCTTGACGATTGCTTAGAAGCTGCAGTTTAAGTGCACAAGAATGCCTTGATTTATTTTGCTTTTTGCAAGCTATTGCAATGAATGCTTTCAGTGCTTATAGTTGATATCTAATCACTAGACAGAAGCATCTCTAGAAGTTTTGTTCATTCTCTAAAAAAGTTTTTGTCAATCATTCGAAAGGCTGCAGTTTGTGAAAAAAATAGCTACTTCAACAGTCTTTTGATCAGTATATAGGGTTCAATGTAGTAAAATTCTCGCATATCCTGTTTTGACTACTTTTAGTAGAGAGCTTGCGACTTTCTATATAATGGTAATTTCCATGAATTTATTACAAATAAATACTATAAAATATTGCTTCCTATGATGCTAACTATAATGCTTCATCTACTTTGGTAATTTTGACAAATTCAACCATCTCCAACAATTTTTTATACTTTAAATCCTTTGGCTGTCGCCGTAAATTCCGCTATTCTTCAATTTAACTGACTTCCTCGTCCAGTCTAGTCTAGTCAGGAAGCTGTGGGCCTGTATTTAAAATAAGAATAACAGCTTGCAGATTACAGCGTCTTAGCGTAAATGCTTTTTGCACCTCTTACTCATCAATATACTATATGGCACTGCTTATCGTCTTCGATTTTGCTATAATTTGCTATAGTGCGCTTTGTGTTCGGGTAAAACTCTGAGACTTTGGATGCTAAAATTCTTTTAAGTTATTATCTAGCAGAGCTTCTCGATTTGGTTCAGACGGCTGACACAAACAAAATCAATGGTTGAAGCTGACACCCGTGGTGCTGGCGCCCCTGGTGCTCTGGCGCCCCTGGTGTTGGCGCCCCCTTGGTGCTGGCGGCCCTGATGCTAAAGCCTCCTGGTGCTAAAGCCCCTGGTGTTAAAGCCCCTGGTGCTGAGGCCCCTGGTGCTAAAGCCCCTGGTGTTAAAGCCCCTGGTGCTGAGGCCCCTGGTGCTAAAGCCCTTGGTGCTGAGGCCCCTGGTGCTAAAGCATCCTGGTGTTAAAGTCCCTGGTGCTGAGGCCCCTGGTGCTAAAGCCCCTGGTGTTAAATCCCCTGGTGCTGAGGCCCCTGGTGCTAAAGCCCCTGGTGCTAAAGCCCCTGGTGCTGAGGCCCCTGTTGCTAAAGCCCCTGGTGCTAAAGCCCCTGGTGCTGAGGCCCCTGGTGCTAAAGCCCCTGGTGTTAAAGCCCCTGGTGCTGAGGCCCCTGGTGCTAAAGCTCCTGTTCTTGTCTCTGACTGTGACGCATGGTAAAGGCTGAATTAAACCTTCTAACGACTGGCTTACAGTGACCAGCATCAAAGAATTCCTGACTCAATTTTTAGCAGCTCTAGATAGCTATAGAAGTCTCTGCATAGCTACTATCTAGAGTACTCGAGAAATTGTATTTTTCTGGCACAGACTTTCTATTGGACGGAACCCCATTTCCTTAGCAGCCTCTAGCAGCCTTGCGAAAAGTTAAAGGATTAATTAATTTACCTGTGGCCGGGAAAATTTGAACGTGAATTTAAACTAAAAGATTGTTTATTTGAATTCAAATAATCAAGCGGCCAGTGGCCCAGGTTCGATTCCAACTGCAGTCACTTACATTTGTGGCTAAATTGGAATCTCGGCTTGGCTCTGCTTGTGCAATAAGCCGCTGTAACTCCTGTGTGAGTGTTTGCCTGTGCGTAGCTATGGCTGCGTACGTATCCGCTCGCTTGTGTGCCTGCTCAGGGGAGTCGGCGGAATGGGCATGCAGTAATTCGACCTTCGCCGGTTGTATGACAATTATTAATTTTGTTAAATCAATTCCTTCAAAATGTGCTTATTTTAATAAAATTATTGTCTATTTCCACTCGCAGCAACTAACAACTTACTACAACTCACTAGTAGCCTCGATTCGTCATAAAATTACTGAGGTGTCCCTGTGACCAAGAATAAATTACTGAACAACTTAAAAACTAAAATAGCCTGTAGAAACGATTCAGTAAAAATACGAACAGGATAGAGAAAATTATTATAAAATGTTTATAAGATAAAAAGAAACATTAGGTATAATGTAGGCATAAGAGTGATTCACTACAATAGCAGCTAGTGGCTAATAATGTGTCTAACAATTAACAAATATAAGCTCCACAACGAATAAAATTAAAGAGAAACTTTAAAAGTCGATAAAACTTTTTACACGTTGCAATTTTTTTTCAATTCTAATAAACTTCTTGATCGGGGGAAGTACTTCCCAGGGTCTGCATATTAGGTTTCGACTTGAAAATACGTATTGCTAAATTGACAATTTAAAGTTTGCGACCAATTAACGACTTGGTGCGAAGTTAAATTTAATTTTGAATAGTGAAGTTCTGCCCAAAGCTGCGCTTGGAGGTGCAGCTCAGTGAGTTGCGAACGGAGTCAGCAGATACCCAAGAAAGATGACAACGATGGCAACGCTGCCAACCAAAGCCATCAGCCTCTCCAGGGCCAGCGCCGCCACCACCCAGTCGGAGCGGCTCGGTCCATGAACGCCCTCGACACCGACGTCCACCTTCGAGTCGCTGGTGGAGGTGCACAGCAGGCGTCCCAGGCAGGTCACGAACACGAGACGGAGACACGGCGGCATCGGCTGGGTGTCCGCAGCGAAGTGGAATCGAATCACGACCGACGTGAGCAGCAGGGACAGCGACGACAGCACCATGGCCGCCGTGATGAAGGACGCCACGACCGGCATTGATTGCGACTTGGGCAGCAGGCCGTCCAGCAGCAGCAGGAACACCGTGTAGCTCAGCATGATGGTGATGCCGAAGCCCAGCTTCTCTCCGGACTCGACTGGCACGATGAAGATCAGCAACTGGAGCAGCGTTAGCAGCAGCAGGGGAGCCACCACGTTCAGCAGATAGTAGTTGGACACGCGCTCGACAGTCATGCGAATAACGTAGCTTGGCAGCGGCAACTTTGGCTGGCCCTTGAGCATCTCGTAGTACCTCAGATGCACGAATGTGCTCAGATTCAATAGTCTCCACTCGCTATTAACGACGTAAATCGCCAGCTCATTGTTCATTGGGTTGCCAATGGCAGGCTGGAGAAGATGGTGACCCCGACCTTGGTCGCTGCAGAACAGTTCCATGTCGCAGACGTGCTTGTCGAATGGAAATAGCCTCATGTCGAATTTGCAGGAGAACTCCCATTCCTGCTTCCAGGTTGTCTCTGCAACTGTTGCCCTGGGCGAACTGGAAGTGAGGATTATGGGAAACTGCGGCTTGAGCAGCTGGTTGTCGCCTACGCCATTGTAAATGAGAATCACGGGAAACCAGATTTGACTGGAGTCCCAGTCCATGACAGTCACGTTTCCAAAATCGGCCGGATCCCAGACCAGCCGCTCCTCGGTCCAGCCAGCCTGAAGGTAAGCGGATATCTTGACAGTCTGCTTAGCGCTGTCCACAGCTACAATTTGGCTGAGCAGAAAGGTGAAATTGAATAGCATCACCTGGTCCGGGTCCAACACTGGCCGAACTATCGGACTGTAGTCCGTGATGTTGTTCTTCAGATACTTCATCAATTCTATTTGATAATCTCTCTTGGAATGAACAGATTGATTGAGTATTACCATGGTAACAGAAAGTATTAACCAAAATCGGCTGTGCGACATAACTCAATAACGATTTTGTGTGGTGTGTGCTCAAAAATCGGAGGATGGCTATAATTAATTGTTCCCGTTCAGCTTGAGCAGGATGTTAACTTTACATGGACTGGAGATATATACCCACTCTAAAACTGAAAATAGGGGCCTGTTCCGTCTCAGCCAATCAAATTGGGAGTTCAACGTTCTAACAAAAGTATACTTTGTTAGAATTGCAGCATCGATCTATTTGTTAGAACGCTCTGCATGACAACATACGCTCGTATTTCTGTGCGCAGGCTTTTCATTCTGAACAAAGATTAGAACGGATATTGAGAGGGCCAAGGGGTTTTAGCACCAAGGGGCTTTAACACCAAGGGGCTTTAGCACCAAGGGGCTTTAGCACCAAGGGGCTTTAGCACCAAGGGGATTTAACACCAAGGGGCTTTAGCACCAAGGGGCTTTAGCACCAAGGGGCTTTAGCACCAAGGGGCTTTAGCACCAAGGGGCTTTAGCACCAAGGGGCTTTAGCACCAAGGGGCTTTAGCACCAAGGGGCTTTAGCACCAAGGGGCTTTAGCACCAAGGGGCTTTAGCACCAAGGGGCTTTAGCACCAAGGGGCTTTAGCACCAAGGGGCTTTAGCACCAAGGGGCTTTAGCACCAAGGGGCTTTAGCACCAAGGGGCTTTAGCACCAAGGGGCTTTAGCACCAAGGGGCTTTAGCACCAAGGGGCTTTAGCACCAAGGGGCTTTAGCACCAAGGGGCTTTAGCACCAAGGGGCTTTAGCACCAAGGGGCTTTAGCACCAAGGGGCTTTAGCAGATGCATCGCATACATGTACATTACAAAGTTTTTTCAGAATTCTTCAGAATTTACCTCTCCTCCTAGTTTTAAGTGTATGTAGGCTCCTATATCCTTGTTTACTAGGTAAATACTTCGAGCACTTGACTAAGAAACTTCCTTTCAGTTTACCTTTGGTAAACAAGAGAACTGAAAACCTGTTGCACAGCTGTCTAAACACTGGTTAGCTGCAGCTACAGTATTTGCAAGGAATCACTACTTTATTTAACATTTGAAGAGACCCGCTCAAAATTTTCTAAAGAATTTCCACTGCTGAAACAGTGCATCAATTTTTCATAAATTGCTTGACTTTCGCTATAGGTTCTCAGTACAATGTTCAGCACTCATGCGTCAATCTAACGGTTCAAACATGTAGGTTAATTAGCATGGTTGCATAACCATGCATAATCAATTCACGGGGAAAGATCATTATAGTAGCTATAGTGTGTTAATTTTTTAAGTAAGTCATACATGCAATTGTACCGAAATACAGGTGCACTCTTCTAATTGTATGGAATCTGTAGCTACTAAATTGTTTGATCATCACTTAATTAATTAGTAATTTGTTTGAGTAGAAAGTGTCCGCGGGCTGTGACGTAACTCTATACGCCAGAATTGTGACCATCCTCGGCAGCATTCCATCTTTTACCGACCGTCACACCAGTCTATCCCGGCAGACTGCGGCACAATAATCAGGCAGTTGATCTACCGCTTTCTGGACACCTTCGCCTACGTGGAGGGAAGCCGACTCCCGCCTGCGGATATATGGTTTAGCACGATCGCACAGTGCATCGAATCGACACCAGCAACCAACAACCGGCCTACACGCCAGACCCCACCAGCAGCTGCACCCGGAGAAGAATTCCAATAGCTGATCGACGCCGGCTATATTTGACTATCCAAGAACTCGTGGGCATCATGTACCACTTCACATGGTAACCAAAAAAGTCGGACGGCAGACACAACGGGAAAATGGCGCGACCATGTGGCGACTACCGCGCCCTTAACAAGATAGCTACACTACCCATGCAGTACTGAAAATTCAGAGCTTCACTCGCTATATTCGCACTGCTCAACGCGACCTCAAGGAAACTGGTCTAAATTCCTAGTGCGAGCATCTACATGTAATCACAATTTCCAAGGACAGCAATCAACACACCTTTCGGTCTTTTTAAAGTACATGTATCTGATAGACTCGATATGCCCTTGGGCTCCGAAATGACGCAAAAGTTTTTCAGCGTTTCATCGACTCATTATTACATTACCTGAGGACTGCACTGCCTGCCATGCATGTACAGTATGGCCGGTTCGCCGTTACCTCTCGATGACCCGGCCCTCTTGCATATGGTTTACTCAAAAGTCCGAGGAAGAATTTACCTTCAGCAGCTCGAGGCTGTACTATTGTAGTGAGCTGAAATGAATGAGATATTAAGGCGGTTGTTCTTCGGGTTAGCGTTTGTTCAACAGCTTTACGCATGGAAAAGCTACTGATCAATTACGAGTACAATGTCGGGGATGCGCTAGTTTAGCGATACTTCTAGAGTTCGGGAGTATTCGGGAAGCATGTGCGCGGAGTTTACATTGCCCAATTTAAAATGTCTTTTATACAGAAATTTCTAGAAAGGTGGATACGCGTAACTACATAACTACATAACGCGTAACATGTTAGTGTTTTTAATATATGTATAGTAGTAAAAATTGATGCGTTTGTATAAATCAGTCATGACACAATATAGAAATTACGAAAGCACTAAAGTAATAATAATTTCATGTGTCGCCGTTTCAGGTGTAGCCTGCATAAGACTTAAGAGTCAATAACTTAAGTAAATGTACGTAATGTACCTAAATGTGTACAGGCAGATTAAACATAACTCAAAAATTTATTTGAGTTTCGGAAACTCAAATTATTATTTGAGCTTCGGAAAAAAACATAATTAAGTTTTAACTTTCATATTAGCTTTAAATTTGTTTTCGCTACACAATTTAGCCTTAGGATTAAGAGAAACATTCTGAGCACTAGCAAAACTTAAAGATTTGTTAATACTAGTGAAAACATTTAAAGTCTGTTGTTTTTTACTTACGCTGAGATCTCATCATCGTGTCAAACCTAATTGATTGCAGTGATTGTGACGGACATCACTTGTGTAGTTTTGCCACTGTTCTGTTTCTTATTAAGTGTCGTCTGTATCGACCCTTGACTTAAAATAAAATTTGTGTTTAACAATTAGCAGTATTTATTTGTGGTAGTTGAAAAAATTCGAATTCTTGAGTCTTGACTTTGTCATGGGCAAAGGCTCTATTAAATTTGATCCAAAAAAGTTTCAACAGAAGTTGCTAACACTCGTCAATGATAAAGATAGCATTTATGGACTGACAACTGCATTTTTCAACCACAAAGATTATGCACAGCAGACTGTAAAAATATGGATCAGTGCTTTTGAAAGTGGTAAGGCATTTAGTTTTTTTCTTAGGAAACTTGCAAAGTTGATGGTATGAATGACTTTTTAGGAGAGTTCAATTTATGCATAGGCATATATTTTAGAATTTAGGGAATTTTGTTATCTTTTTGACATACACTGCACTGGTGTCATTTTAGCTAAGATGGGATTTGCATTCTAACATGCACTATTTACAATCTAGACTCTGTCACTAGACACTAGATAAATCTTATATTTATCTTCTTCTTATATACTAAAAATGAGTTGTCTGTAAGTATATGGGTATGCAATTGATTAAAAAAAAAAATTGCTCAACCAATTTTTTTCAAACTTGCACCATTTGATCTAAAAATTTTCTGTGACTAGACTCCGAAGACCGAATGGTATACATGTACGCCGGAATTTTCCGAAGGGACCTAGATTAGGGTACCAGTCATTTTGGTGACAAGACATTTCGGTGACAGACATTTCGGTGACAAATAGTCGTTTTGGTGACAAGTTGCAATTGTGATAGACACCATAGTCCGGATCATGGCAGGCGTACGCCGGAGTGAAAATTCGTGTCTTTTCAATTTTACGCTGACGTAAAGTTCAAAAATTTTTTACGCCAAGTCAAAAGTAAGTTGTTTATACGCCAACTTTTTAAAGAATTTGTATTTTTTAAAACTTAAAAATAATTATTTACTTGAAAACGGCTGATTTTTTCCAAAAACTAATATTCTTTGTTTTAATTTTGTTTTTCTCATAAATTTCGTTAATATTTTCTGTTTTGTTAACCGTTTATATTCAGAAGAGCTTTGGTTAATTGATATTTAACTACACGATTGCATCAGCCCTGAACTTTTCTATTTCTTGTACGCCGGTTGTTTATACTTCATGTTGAACCTGAATATTCTATACGCCAAATGTACGCCAAGATTGTCAGCGAGTGCAAAATTACGCCGGAAAATTCCGGCGTAAAGGCCACCTTCCGGACTATGGGATAGACACACTTTATTTTCAATGAAAAATCAAAGATTTCATGAGTATTGTTATTTTAGTGATAAGAGGTGTTTCATAATATTTGGTTGTAGTTATTTTGTTAAGATTTATGTTTCGTAATATATTTAAAAAGTTTCCTCGAAAGAATATATTTAAGAAAAAAAGCAAACTAATTATATTGTTTTCTTCCTATGCAGATCATTTTGATTTGTCCCAGAGTGTTCAGACACATAAACCATAAACCTAGAGAGAATCCTCATGAAATGCAGACCACGAGAAAGGCAGAGACATTCACTCGTCGACGCTTTTGCATGTTTAAATTGGAAAACATAATTCAAAAGACTGCAACTCTATAATTATAAATAAACAAAATTAAATACAGAAATTACTTCTGTTTAAAAAATATAAAATTTTAGGCTCAATATCCCTTAAGATTTTCTAAGTAATTTTTTGTTTAAAAACAGAATGGCTATAACTGAAATTGTATTTTTCTTGTCACCGAAATGACTTTTGCTTGTCACCAAAAAGACTGTCACTGAAACGTCTTGTTACCGAAATGACTGTAATCCCTAGATTACACATTGGCATACAACTTGGCATACAAAGGCACCTGGCATGCCCTCTTGGCATACAGCTTGGCGTATAGAGATTGCCAAGACCAACAGGTGGGACCAAAAGTTCCGAGTCCCAACATCAATCTATATAATTAGCATACAAAAATGATTAAGTTTGCATTTGGCATAGTTTCTATGTACATAGTTACAGTAGCAAAATTTTTATCAGAAAGAATAGCCAGCCATTTACAAAAAAAGGAAAACTAAATTAAAAAAACTGGGTTTAACTTTTCCAAGAAAGTAAAAGTAAAACAAAATAGTTAAAATGAACTAGTTCTCTACAGTTTAGTAAAAAGATTTTCAGTTTTAACACAGGTTGTTTGAATATTAAAATTTTGCAAGCTTTTAATATTAGTTGTAATTTGTAATTTTTATTTTAGCGTATTTTTGTATGCGATAAAAAGTTCGTTGGCATATATTGGCATGCATGAGCTACGGAAGCAATTTTCATTCTGGCGTATAGCGGTACACAATCCTGACCCTGGTTCTGTAACAGTACATGCATCCTAGGACCTAGGTTGTGGATAGTATGCATATATGCCGGAACTTTTCTGACGTACAAAATGGCCACCCTAAGTCCTTGGCATACACAATCGGCGTACACAACCCCTGGCGCGCTTTGTTGGCGTACACTATTGGTGTACACAAGTAACACAGCCACACATACTTTTTGGCATACAAATTTTGGTAAATAAATTCATGTCGTGCAAGAAAATTATAATGTAAATTAACGTTTTTATATAAAGTAAAGGAAAATTTATATTGTCAGTGATAAACTTTTTGCTTCTTTTAAATTAATAATAAATAAAATTAGTGTAAATTTTTGCTAAGAGTATTAATTTTGCATGATATTTTTTATAGGTATAATTTAAGTTTGTTTAAATTGAAAATATTTGTAATAGTGATGGATCCAAATATTCGGATTCGGAATCCGAATCCGAAAAAAAGTCTTACTTTTATAGGAATCCAAATGTTTTGGATTCAGAATTTTTTTTTCTGAATATTTCCGAATGTGCTTCTAAAATTCAAATCTAAAATAAATATTATAAATCAAGAAACCAAAGCATGCAACCCGTTAAATAAAGAAACTAAAAACTAAAAAGAAAGAAAATTAAAAGACAAAGAGCAAAATTTCTATCACATTATTCTTTTTTTTCTACAATTGTCTATTTTTGCAGCAATATATGTTTAAAAAAAGTTGAATAAGTAAATTTACTAAACCTAGGGACCTATAAGACAATAAACCTAAAGTTACGGAAATATTTTGGTAATTATTGTTTAAGTGTAAAAACAGGTTTTTTCAAAATGCAAAATTGCAACTGCACCTGGGTTGTCTTACTCTTTTTTAAAATGCTATTGTAATTACGGTTATATATGCTTTGATATATTGGCATAAAATAGTTTTTTTTCTCTTTTCTTTTGGATTTTTCGTTTGAACTTCATTCGCACCTTATTGTAACCAAAGTAATTTTGCAATTAAAGCTATACCTCGTAATTCGTACTCATTTTTGTATTAATATTTATACTCTTTGTTAGTTGTTAGTCGTCACTTTTCGTCCAAAAATACCGTAAAAATTCTAGCGCGCTTTCAAATACTTTATCTTTTACAATAACTCTGCAAATCGTCGTCAAATCGTCTTTATAAACTTCTATTTCAAAAATTTTTCCAAATACATAGCTCTATAATATATTGGCCAAACAGGCTAATTGCCTGAGCCAAATTCTCTTACTACTACTACTTACTTACGGGTCACATGGACTGTACGTACGTACGGTAAAATTATCATAATTGCACTGTATATATATATGTCACTCATTAGCTATAGTCAGTAGTACTAGAATTAGATGTTCATGTAACATGGTAGAAGTAGAACTGAATTTCCTATCTAAGTCTCTCTTTAAATTTGGTTTGGCGATAGATATCAGTAGAGGTTGGACAAGCAGAAGATTTTGGTCATGCGTGAATTTTTCAAAGTCAGGCGTGATCGTGATCGTGAATTTATATTAGCATACATGTATATTGAGCTCGTAAGTTACAAGTGTTGAAAATAACAAACAAGAAAAGAAATCATACTCGTATATTGATAATAGCTACTCGGCCGTAATGCTGTCAAGTCAACAAATTTAAAATTTATTAATTCTTTACACATTTGTGTTCACGTTTTTGGTAAATCAAGTAGAAAAGTTATATTTCTAATAAAAACGTAAGCAGAAATTCACAACCGTTGGAACAGGTTTCAACAAAATCACTATCGTGAAAAAATGGTCCTGAATTCACGATTGTGATCACATCCGACCCCTAAGATAAAAGTACGAGTACGAATATAAGCCCAGGAGAGATGGAATCTTGTCAGTCAATTTATGTGTGCACTAATTAGATGACAAGACATTTTCGTAAATTAAAAGAGTCATAGTTACTCCCGCCGCTTACCTTACACTTTTTGCTTACATTCAGAAACATTCAGATTCAGATTCGGATTTTTTTGTACATTCGGATTCGGTTTCGGAAACTTGCAAAAATCCACATTCGGTCCATCACTAATTTGTAATATGTTAAAAACACTTTTCATATGAAAGCCTTTCTTAGAAAACTCTACTTGTGAAAACCAAATGACCTTTTTTAGGAATTTTTTGTGTACATTTTAGTGCAACTTTTTGTTTTTGGCGTATACTGGCATACAAAGTCCTTGATGCCCAAATTTTTCCCGCGTACATGGGTACATGATCCGCACACTGGCATGCATTGTGGCTAAAAAATGGCTCAATTCTAAAGTGATTAAGTATTTGAAAAATATGATTTTTTGCAAAGGTTAAATAGACTTTTTGACTTGAAATTCATTGTAAAAATACTAGAAAAAAAACTGCCTAATTGAATTCAGATTTTGATAAAGATTGCATCACAACAAGTTGAAAATAGTGTCAAAAATGTCAAAAAAGCATATAAGAATTGATTGAGATTGCCTAACCATATTGTATTTATTTATTGTCTGTGTATTGGCTAAATTTTACTGACTTTTATTGCCTTGCTGTGTTAAAAATATAATGTCGAAACATAGCACGTGACTTGATTAAAATTACGTAACCATATTGCTAACTTAAATTGAAACTAATACTGGCTAATTGAGAAATTGATTATGTCATAACTTTTACTTTAAACAACTTGCTGTAAGTATTGAATTATAAGGACCACAATTCATGTTTTCCAATTGACAAAAGATAGCCTAGATGCAAATAGACTAAACTACTAATGTACTGACCTCAGTTTGAATCTTAGTAGTAGTGCAATTTTTTTTTTAAACTTTAAAACACAAAAATGATAGCCATAAAAGAAGTGCAATGTTTGATATAACAGTGGCACCATGTTAAGCATGAAAGAGTTGCCATGTCAAACATAAAAGAGCCACCATGTTAAACATAAAATAGGCACCATCTCCAACATGAAAAAGACACCATTTCAAACATAAAATAAGCCTCATGCCTGCCAAACATAAGGAACCACTGTTTCAAACATAAAAGAGCCACCATGTCAAACATAAAAGAGCCACCATGTCAAACATAAAAGAGCAACAATGTCAAACATAAAAAATACACAACTTCAAACATAAAAGAGCCACCATGTCAAGTATAATAGAGGCACCACATAAAACAGGAAAAAGGCACCATGCACAACATAAAAGAAGCTTCAGGTCAAACACAATAGAAGCATCATCTCTAACTATAAAAATCAAAACTCTGTCTGTCTGTCTGTGGACAATTTTGATCGCTATGGACTCCCAAACCACTCAACCAAATTACACCAAACTTTACACCCACCCTAAACTTACTATGGAGAATGTCTTAGGCTACCTAAAAATTTCCTAGACTCAAGTCTTCCTACCTAAAAGTGCAAAAAAACTGCTTAAAATGCGCAATTTTTCACTAAATCCTACATAGCGCTGCTCCAGTTTTACTAATCTTCTTCAAATTTGACACACAATCTTCAACTATTTTGACACAATCGTGTAAAATTTCAAATCTCAAAGTTAATCCTTAACAGCGCTACGCACTTTTAAAGTTGGGCTGCTTTTTTAAGCAAGACAGCCACCCCAAAAGTTTCAACTCTCTAACTCAATCAGAACAGAAACTGTAAGCATGTGAAATTTGTCTGCTTTTTCTGTTGTTTGTGCCACTCACTCACTCATTCCCCAGAGCCAGACGAAGGGTCAGGCGATAGGACTGAATGTACATGGCAATGTACAGTGTTTTGGAATAACTTTTTATAGCCTTCTCTGCACCCCCGTGGAGAGGCTACTGGCTTTCGAAGTAGGGATTGGCAGACTTTTACTTCAAAAGCCAGATAAAGAATCCAGCTTATGTGCGGGCCAGATGAGAGTGGAAAGGAGAAGGAATAGACTATTAGAAGAGAGGAGAGGCGAGAGGGGCATTAGAGAAAATATGGAAGATAAGAAGAGAGACAAGTGGTGAGAAGAGAGCAGAGAAGAGAGGGGTGTAAGAAGAGGGGAGAAAGGAGAGATGAGATTGTAGAGATGAGACAAATGAAATGAGAGATTAGAGAGTAAAGATGAGAGATGAAAAAGGTGAGAGGAGAGTGCAGAGAGACGAGAGAAGATAATAGAGGAGAGTGAGTATAGAAGAGGGAAGAGAAAAGAAGAGAGGAGTAAGGAAAGAGAGGAGTCAGAAGAGGTGAAAGAAAAGAGTACTCAGGAGATAAGTGAGAGAACGTATAAGAGAGTAAAGATGACAGATAAGAGAGCAGAGATGAGGGTGAACAGACGAGAGATGGGAGAGTAGAGAGAACAGAGGAGAGATAAGAGAGAAGAGATTACAGAGACTAGAGGAGAGTGGAAAGACAGGTAGAGAGAAGAGGAAATAGGAGAATGAAGAGGGGAGAGAGGAGAAGAGAGATGGGAGAGGAGAGATGAGAGAGAGAGAGAGAGAGAGAGAGAGAGAGAGAGAGAGAGAGAGAGAGAGAGAGAGAGAGAGAGAGGAGAGATGAGAGAGTTAAGAGAAGAGAGAAAAGAATAGAGAGGAGAAAGAAGAGACGAAAGAAGAGGGGGAGAGAGGAGAAGAGAGGGAAAACGAAAAGTAGAAAGGAGAAAGGAGAGAAGAAAGAAAACGAAAAGTAGAGAGGAGAGAGGAAGGAAAGAGTAGAGAGAAGAGACAAGAGATGAGATAAGAGAGATGAAAGAGAAGAGAGATGAGGGAAGATATGAGAGAAGAGAGGAGAGAGGAGAGGAGAGAGAAAACGAAAAGTAGAGAGGAGAGAAGAGAGAAAACGAAAAGTAGAGAGGAGAGAGGAGAGACAAGGGACGAGAGAGAAAGGAAACAGAAGAGACGATAGAAATTTTAAAGGATCCAAGAGATGTAGGGAGAGTCAGGGGGAGGCCAGAGTTTGCCAATACATGTTTTAGAGTCTGACAGACATTGCCTGACTTTCTTCAGAGTACCCCAGCCAACAATATCAATGTTTGCCTCAAACCCTAATTTTACACAAATGTGTTCCATTTTATGTCTACCTCTATCCTACAAACTATTAACAAGTTTTTGTTTATGTATGGCCTTAGATTTCAGAATGTATGCAAAAGTAGTTTCAGGGATTGGAATTCCCCAGGTTCAAAATCTGCAGGTTTCAACAGCTTGTGTGAAACATAAAAGAGACATTATTTCATATATAAAATAAGTGTCATGCCAAACATAAAGGAGCCTATTTAAAGCTGAGAAAGTTGTTGAACTAGATACTTGCTATCTGGGGTTGCTTGCTATTGAGAGATGCTTGCTATCTTGGGGGGGGGAGAGGAGCAATGCTTGCCATCTGGGGAATGCCTATTATCTATGTGAGGGCTTTATGTTAAATATTGTATACTTTGTTTTTTAGACAAAAGATATTCATAGCAAACATCTTTGTCCATTTTACAATTTTCACATTTCACAATTTTACTTGAATGAGGTTATCTATAAACTGAAAAAAGAATTGGTTCTAAAAAAATATGCTTCTTTAATAGATTTGCATGAATAATTTTTGCTCCTTTCTTCTTTGGCACCCCAAAGGGGGGCACTAGATTGCTAGTAATTATACTTTAGATAACTAATACAATACAAATATTTTTAGTTAGATAGAAATCTAGTTTATTTAAAAAAAACCTATATTATAGAATCATAGATTTATTGCAATAGGTTAAGTGCAAGTTTCTATAACAAAGAAAAGCATTTCAAAAAAACTTTTACAGTTAAAAGATGATGGATTATGGGAGTGCAAATAAAAAAATATTATTATTTGGATATAATAACATTGCTATTTTATAGAATTTAAATAATAGAACTTTGCATTATTGCAAGTTATTTATAAAAAAGAAATAGACACAACTTATTTTATTATAATGTATCTATAAATATCAAACATAACAATAGAAAAAAGTCCATTATTTTTTTAATGCAAAAGTAAAGACAAAGTTCCATAATTTTAAAATTTTGGCATATATAACAGTCACATTTACAATTTTTAGCATACTTGGCATACATAGGGACTTCTTGAATTTAATTCTGGCATACATATACTACCTTTTCCTGACTATAGGTATAGTGTGAATGAATTGTTGAGTTGAAAAGTATCATTGAGGTAATTTTCACTAACACATAGGGCTAGTTAAATAAATTTTAACATAAAATGTTAGAAGTATTGACTATTGATAGTATTATAACCAAGTATTTATTAAAAGGGATATTATGTTAGAAATAGGTTAAATAACATAATTTAGATCTATATTAATATACCCTAGGTCTAGTACAGCAATAGTATTAGCAAGAATCACTTTTCAATTCTATTTTAATCTGCAAGTACAAAAATAGTTTTAGTTATCTACTACAGGGAAAAAGTATAAAACCATGTTTATATGCCAGGACTAAAAATGTTTTTTAAGGTAGGAGCATATTCTTTATAATTTAAGATTATTAAGTTTAAATTAAGTTTAAAGTTTAAGTTTAAAATCTATACAGTGCTACCAATTAATATATAAAGTTTGATTTAATTAACAAGAATACTATAATTTGGTTATATAACTGCATCAATATCAATGTTTAATTGGCCCAAATATCAGACAAAAAGTATTTGCTTTTCATTGGATTTTTTTGCAAATTATGAAGTTTTATCTTGGCAATAATATTTATATCTTGATCTATATTAGCAATCATTAATATTTCTATAATACACATTTTAGGTAACATTGATTTCCGTCTCGCTCTCATCTACCTGGCTAATGAAATATTGCACAATTGCAAACGCAAAGATGCTTCAGTCTACAAGGATGAGTTCAAAAAAGTCTTACCAAATGCACTGTCTCAGCTTAAGTAAGTTGCATTTGTTTAAATCATTTAATATGGTCTGTCTTAAAATTTTAACAATAATACTATGGTCTACTAAGAATTATGAAATAATAATACTTCCAAATAATATATGAATAGCAGAAATTTGGCATTCATGGTTTTAATTTCATAATTTGATGCCCAAAAAAATAAAATTATTAGTAAGAATAAGTGAAATTTCTTTTTTATAGAGGCACGAATATTGTGGACAAGGTTGTTCGCGTTTTGGAACTCTGGTCAGACAGGAAACTCCTGGATAGTGCCGTGTGTAGCGGTCTAATTGCCGGCATAAGTAAGTAAATTTCCTTTTGTACTTTAGTTTAATTTTTCATGCATGCTACTGTTTATCAGTAGTATTTAAAAATTATTGTGTTTGTTTTTTCTTTATCTAGGCTCATCGTCAGGCGCAATTGAGGACGCCAAAATTGATCCAGAATTGATTAAGAACTTTTCGGTGAGTAAATTATTTTGAATATGTCTGGTAATAATAGTAAGTCGAAGGTAACGAGAATTCTATCTATCCTAAATTTTAAATCAGTGAACTTGTTGACTTGATTTTTACCAACAAATACTACAGTAACAAGATATGCTTACTCGCAATTCAAAGTTGTAAAAATGAGTAGTGTGTCTACTTTTTCCCGTAGATTGTCTGCCCAGTGTCACCTAAATTTATTGTATCAGCTAAAATGTCCTTTCCTTGGGGTTTGCGGCCTCAGGAGCAAATGAGGTTAAGAAAAAACTGTTGACATTTAAGTATGTGTACACAAGTTAACGCCAAGCCAAGTCAAACAACAAGTCAAGCCAATGAGAGAGCAGTAAGGAGAGACGGACAAAACTCAGTCTAGGGGGTAAGGCCCAATCTAGCTCAGCCAATGAGAGAGCAGCAAGGAGAGACGGACAAAACTCAGTCTAGGGGGTAAGGCCCAATCTAGCTCAGCCAATAAGAGAGCAGCAAGGAGAGACGGACAAAACTCAGCCTAGGGGGCAGGCCCAATTTAGCTTAGCCAATGAGAAAGCAGTTAGAAGAGGGGTCAAAGTCAGACATAAGCAGGCAAGATTCTGATCTTTCACCGCCATATTTAATCCACAGCCTGACTCGGTCATCTCCGCCCTAAAAGAGTTCCTCATCATGGAGACTGACACGGCGTCAAAGGAGCGCCAGCTAGGCTGCATGATCTCCTCAGAGATTCACAGTCCAGCTGCTGTACGCCAGATCAAAGATCGCTCCCACGGCGAGGCCTATCGTCAGCAGCTTGAAGAATCCTGCCAACGACTCGAAGATCTTGTCCGCGATTTAGAACGCCTGGAAGAGCGTAGAGAGGCGCTACTGTCGCTACTAGAAAAAGCTCACATGTTCTTTGCCGCTCAATATTCCGACGTTAATGTTGTCGTGACAGCCTATAAAAAATACGGCGAGATGGTCGCTTTTATGCGTCGACGAGTTGAAGATCGACTTGTTGACTCGCCCGAGGCGCCGTCGCCGCCAGCTGACACGGCCGACGATTTTGGCGCAGAAGTAGCCGTTCTAAGCCGACGCGAGGATGAGATGGAGATCGACAGCGGAGATGAGAACGGCCAGGGGGCTGCCGTGCACCACAAGCAGCAGCAGAGCAGCAAACGCAGGCACCGGAAGCACAGGCGACACAGCGGAAGTAGCGGAGGCGCCGGCAGCGTCGGGCATCGCGATCGGGCACCGGTTAGCGGCAAGAGCGGCAACAGTCGAAAGCGATCTTCTAGGTGGGTTCTGAAATTGAAAAAAAACTAAACGAGTGTTAAACGAAACACAGTTTCTTTGTCTGCTGTCTTTTTTATTGGGCCACCCTCTTCTTAATCATACTGTGCTTCACGCCACCCATTTCATGGTGTTTTTATTTGTTACCTACTTCCCAGGGTGTTTTTATTGGACCACCCTACTTCCCAGGGTGTTTTTATTGGACCACCCTGCTTCCCAGGGTGTTTTTATTGAACCACCCTGTTTCCCAGGGTGTTTTTATTGGACCACCCTGCTTCCCAGGGTGTTTTTATTGGACCACCCTACTTCCCAGGGTGTTTTTATTGGAACACCCTTTTCCCATAGTGTTTTTATTAGACCATACTTTTTCCCTGGGTTTTTTATCGGACCATCCTGTTTCCCCGGGTGTTTTTATTGGACCAACCTTTTTCCCCGGGTGTTTTTATTGGACCACCCTGTTTCCCCGGGTGTTTTTATTGGACCACCCTGTTTTCTATCGTTTTTTTATTATTTTTGTCCACCCTATTTCCTAGAAGGTGTTTTTGTACCACCCTACCCTACTTTCCATTATATTTTTACTGGACCACCAAAGCTCAAGGAGTTTTTGGACCACCCTGTTTCCCAGGGTGTTTTTATTGCACTACCCTCCCTATATCCATGCCGTGTCAAAAAGCGGAGCAAAAGACATCAAATCATTCGCATCTGAAATCCCCACGCAGATCCTCTCGCAGTCCGTCACGTTCCATCAGCAGCGGCCGAGAAGGCAGCGCTCATCGGCACTCTTCATCAACTCAGCATCACCAGCACCAGCATCATCATCATCATCATCAGCAGCACCATCGCCACGAGATCGCCATCGGCTCCGACAGTCCGCCGCCGCCTCGGTCTGCTGCTCACCAGCATCAGCAGCCGCAGAAGCAGCAAAAGCAGCAATCCGGCCGGAGCGCCACTCCAACTCTCGATGAGCGCATTGGCGGGGCCACCGCTGCCACCGCCGTCACCACTGCCGCCGTCTCGGCGCCCGGCCACCAGCTGCCAATCACGGCCAGCTCCATCGACAGCTGGATGCCGCAGCACCTGCCGGTCTGGCGGCCTCGACTGCAGCCTCCTCCTCTGCCGCCACCGCCACTGCCGATGCCGTCAATGAACTCGCTGAATAATAGCGGCAACAATGCATCTATTATGAGTATGAGTAGTAATCATAGTAATACTAATAGTAGTGTTAGTAGTAGTCAGCCAGCGGCTACGTCGCCAACAGGTGGCGGGGTTCGACCGCCTCTTCTGTTGCCGCCTCCGCCTCCGTTTTTCCCGGCCTTCCGGCAGCAGCAGCAGCAGCAGCAGCAGTTTATGCAACAGCAGCAAGTGTTCTCACCCTATCGTCATGCTGCTCCGCCGCCTCCTCAAGGACCCATGCAGCATCATCAGCAGCAGCAGCCGCCTCCGCCAAGGCCGACAATGTTTGAATCAGGCCAGCCCGCAATGAACCGTTGGAGACCAGTTTGAATTTTGACTCTTTGTGCTGCTGCAATCTCCATATTATATATGTGTGTGTGTGTTCCATCCCCTTCTATTAATTCTATATTATTAAATTTAATTACTAAGTGTTATATCGTCACTATTTTTATTGTTATATAATGTAGTCGCATTCCTATTGGTTTCCATTGAATAAGTTTGTGTGGATTTATTGCTTGCAATTCTGATCCATCTATGATTATCATATTGGCTTTGTCAGTTAAGAAACTGCCCAGGTCAGTTTTTGTCCCCAATGTCTACTAGGGTTTCTTTGTGTTTTTAATTTAGTTTTTTTGTTAGAAACAAACAACAACTGCTTGACTAGCGCAAAGTTTGCAATTGTTACATTAACCTATCTGCCTATCTGTCTGTCTGTGTGTGTGCCTAATTGTGAGCAAAAATGATGGACAACATAAAAAACTATCACTGAAAACGATGATGACCCAATTAAATATGGCTAAATAGCACGGAATGTCCAACGTCCTACTACTTAGTAGACTTTCACTGAGTAGTAAGAAATGCATGTTTTGGTAGGAAATTTGTTAGAATATTTTGTTATAATTTTAGTTAGCCAGCCTATAGCAAAAGTCATTAAGAAAACTTTAACATGAATAATAGCTCCACTTTAATAAAGCCAAGTGCTCACAACTCTATAGAATTTTTCTCTGGGTTTTTTTAGTCAGTCGGTTAAACAAAATAGCAATTTTTAGCATCAATTCAAACTTATCATTATAACAAGACACACTCAAGGGCCCCGGGTCAAACTATTTTCAAATAGCGAATTTCTCCGGGTTTAAACAAATTAGTTAACTATTTTAACAAACTATCGAATTTAGAATTTTGGCGCCAATTCAAATTGTTATTGCTTAGACTAAAATAGAAAGTGAAGTGCGTCCCCCCAGTAAGAATCTCTCCGGCTTCAATCCGTAACAAACCGGTTAAACAAATACAGAAATAACATTCTGGCGCCAATTCAAATTTGTTTCATCTTCAGCTCACAGCGAAATCCCGAAATTTTGCTTTCTCTCGAAACAACTCACTTTTCAACTATTAAGTTTGAGATTCATCGCTGAATTACGCCGTCTTCATCATGGAAGCTGAGAGCGACATCAATTTCGAGCCGGAGCGAGTTCTGCTATTCGATTGTCCTTTGTGCAAATTTTTTACTACTTATTTCTCACGCCTATCCGAGCATGCCATAGGCCATCCCGAGCGGGACATCGAATTTGTAGTGTACAAATGTAGCGAGTGCGAGCTGCTCTGCTCTAGCGAGTATCTGCTTCAAGTTAGTGCTCTGTGTACTTTTCTGCTTTTTTGCTCGTAGCCGTATTGTTGCTTTTTGTGGGTCGCTGAATATTGGTTGCTTTACTGTAATATTTCAAATTTAATAGAGTTAGGATTAAGACTAAGATACCTCTACAGTGGACTCTCGGAATCTCAGAACAGTGGACTCTGAGAATGTTACAATAGTCGACTCTCAGCATCTCAATAGCGGACACTCAGAATCTCAATAGTAGATCATCAGTATCTCAATAGTGGACTCCAGCATCTCAATAATGAACTCTCAGCATCTCAATAGTGGACTCTCAGCATCTGTATAGTAGACTCCCAGTATCTCAATAGTAGACTCCCAGTATCTCAATAGTAGACTCCCAGCATCTCAATAGTAGACTCCCAGTATCTCAATAGTGGACTCTCAGCATCTCAATAGTAGACTCTCAGCATCTCAATAGTAGCCTCTCTGCATCTCAATAGTAGCCTCTCAGCATCTCAATAGTAGACTCTCAGCATCTCAATAGTAGCCTCTCTGCATCTCAATAGTGAACTCTCAGCATCTCAATAGTGGACTATTAGCATCTCAATAGCGTACACTCAGCATCGCACAATAGTGGACTCTCAGAATCTCGAGAATAGACTCTCAGAATCTCACAACAGTAGACTATCAGAATCTCAACAGTGGACTCTAAGAATCTCAATACTGGACTCTTAGAATCTCAATAGTAGGTTCTCAGAATCTCAATAGTGGAATCTCAGAATCTCACAAAAGTGGACTCTCAGAATCTCAATAATGGACTCTCAAAATCTCAATAGTGGACTCTTAAAATCTCAATAGTGGACTATTAAAATGTCACAATATTGGACTCTCTAAATCTGACAATAGTGGACTCAGCATCTCAATAGTGGACTAAGAATCTCTCAATGGAGGACTTTCAGACTCACAATAGTGGACTCTCAGACTCTCAAAGTAATGGTCCCTCAGAATCTTACAAAAGTGAGTAGACTAGGAATCGAACTCAGGACACTATTCGGGCCCCGCTCCCTCCTCACCGCGCAGGAGCACAGCGAAGTTCACCACCCGGACAAGACTGTGGTCATTCAAAAAGTGGAAGAATTATTTCTGAACTGCCGAACAGACAGCGACAATGGCGATGATGAAGAGCAGCAACAAAAGCAAGAGGAAGCTGACAATGATGAAGAGGAGGCTGCAACAGGCGCCGATGGCACTGACTACAGCAGAGATGAGGAATTCTCAACAAAGTGGACAACTAACGCTGGCTCTGTCGGCGGTGGGAAGCGAGCCTGGGCTAGCGAGAAGAACACCAATAACCAGCAGATGAAGCATCAGCAGCAGCAGTTCAGTCGCAAACGCCAATTCGGAGCCGCTGGCCAATCGTCAGCAGTCTCGCTGATGCAGCCGGGCTTCAACCGTCGCCCAATTGGTGGCCCGATGCAGCCGGTGCATTTGATGCAGAAACGATTGCGGCCGAACTGGAGCCAAGGTCAAGGAGTTCGGCAACAGCAGTTTGGCGGCGTGATGCAGCCGGATCTGGTTGTTCGAGATAAGGGCGATTACGTCATCAGCGTTAGCCGAGGCGGCTTAGAGGCTCGGCTTCGGTTCGATCCGGCATTCTATTCGTCTGAAGCTGCCAGCCAAACTTTTAATACTCTGGCCACTGAGCTGGCGTGGGAGCAGCTGAAAACTCGGCCCAAGCCAGGTGGCAAAAACGAATCCACTGAGCCAAGGATGACGTACTGGGTTGGGCCGAAATATTCCTACGGCTCGGTGCACCTGCCCGAGAATTCTAATTGGCATCCAGCGCTGATGCAGATTAAACAGGATGTTGAACGGGCGCTTGAGGGTAAAGTGACGTTTAACGCCTGCTTGGCAATTCTGTACAGGTGAGTAGGATACTGGATAGCTAACTACATCGTCTCTGAACCAGCGCTGATAATCCCCTATAAACACCCCCAAAACACGTAAACTCGTTAATCCCTGATAAACCCCCGCAAAACTCGCTTGTCCCAGATAAACACCATAAAACTCTCTAATCCGAGGTAAACACCTCCAAAACTCGCTAGTCCCTGATAAACAGCAGAAACTCGCTAATCCCAGATAAACACCCCCAAAATTCGCTAGTCTCTGATAAACACCCTGATAAACACACCTCAGAGACCACAACGACTCGATGCCGTGGCACTCCGACAACGAACGCGAGATGGGTTCGAATCCGGCCATCGCCAGCGTCAGTTTCGGCGCCAGTCGACTCTTTGAGTTGCGCCGTTTCGACGTCGCTCAGCAGGGCTTCGGCGGTGGCGGCGGCGGCATCGGCGGAGTGGTCTTCGGCCAACAGATTCAAGGATTCCGCTCCGTCCACGTGCCCCTGTCTGCCGGCTCTCTGCTGTACACCTGCGGCTCCATCCAGAAGGACTGGCAGCACAGGATCGGCCGGCAGTCCGCCAGTTGCGGACCCAGGATTAATCTCACTTTCCGCACCATTGTGACCGGTTCGGGCGGTTCGAAACGGACTGGGAAATGAACTGGCCGATTGTTGTCTGTCTGGGATGCAAAGCGAGAGAACTGGCGCGATGATAGAGTGGGTGGGGGTGTTGCTGACAGGCGTGATTCTATCAAAATGACAGCGAGCGGCTGGGCCAGCCTCCCAAATCCTCAGTTGCTGAGCCAGCCTCCTAAATCATCGCGCAGTTCCTGTGCCAGCCTCCCAGATCCTCAGTTGCTAAGCCAGCCTCCAAGATCCTCAGTTGCTGCGCCAGCCTCCCAGATCCTCAGTTGCTAAGCCAGCCTCCCAGATCCTCAGTTGCTGCGCCAGCCTCCCAGATCCTCAGTTGCTAAGCCAGCCTCCCAGATCCTCAGTTGCTGTGCCAGCCTCCCAAATCCTCAGTTGCTGGGCCAGCCTCCCAGATCCTCAGTTGCTAAGTCAGCCTCCCAGATCCTCAGTTGCTGGGCCAGCCTCCCAGATCCTCAGTTGCTAAGCCAGCCTCCCAAATCCTCAGTTGCTAAGCCAGCCTTCCAGATCCTCAGTTGCTGTGCCAGCCTCCCAGATCCTCAGTTGCTGGGCCAGCCTCCCAAATCCTCAGTTGCTCGGCCAGCCTCCCAGATCCTCAGTTGCTAAGTCAGCCTCCCAGATCCTCAGTTGCTGGGCCAGCCTCCCAGAGTGTCAGTTGCTGTGCCAGCCTCCCAGATCCTCAGTTGCTGGGCCAGCCTCCCAAATCCTCAGTTGCTGGGCCAGCCTCCCAGATCCTCAGTTGCTAAGCCAGCCTCCCAAATCCTCAGTTGCTAAGCCAGCCTTCCAGATCCTCAGTTGCTAAGCCAGCCTCCCAGATCCTCAGTTGCTAGGCCGCTGCAACCATTGATTTTTTTGTTTTTAAAAAGACACGCATCAGTTTTCCTGCGTTGCTTCATTCGCTCTCTTTATGTCTATGTGGTTCTACTAAGAGTAGTTTACAGTGTATACTCGTAAAAGAAAATCAACAAAATATTTTTGCTAGTTACCTTTTTGGGTAGGAATGCAAAAGAACGAAATGTTTAGTCCTGTAAGTCCGACAAGTGTTCATGCTGATTCAATGTCTTGAAATTGAGCAACACATCCTGAGAAAAGCATTCTATACATGTAGGTTTTCGATGTTGTAAAGATCAGAGAAAGAAGGAAATCGCCAGTCGCTCTTAGGCTTGACTTCTGTCCACTGCACGCTTGTTCTCTAAAATAGGACTTTTTCGATTGACAACATCTCGTCTTAGTCTTAAAATCCCTTGCAGAAAAATCTTATAAAATTCAATTTCTGCTGCTACAAGTAGTATGATTTGCTTTGTTGTTTAAATTTCTCTTTCCACGCTTAAATGCGTAGAAAATCCTGTGCTCTCTCGTCTTTAGAAATGCAAAAGTGCTTCAAGTCTTGTCTTGTCGCTTCTGCTGGCCACTCGAATTTCTCTGTCTCTGGCAATTTGTCGCAATTTTCTAGTCTAGATTGAAAGACTGGAAAACTGGCTTCAAGGCCGAGCCGATCTGCTTTTTTGGAGAAGATTGAGAAGAGATTTTTACCAGAGGAAATTTTTTTCCACGGTAATTGCCAGCGCAGCCCAGTCTGTGCGCAAATCCAGGTACTCCCGATAATAATGATGAAGAAGAAGGAAGGATTCTGCAAGAGTAAAAGTTCCAACAAATTGCCTTCAATTTCCTGAAGCGCACACTCGAGCGCTTCAATTGACTGGGAGGGGGGAATTTCTTGTTCTAATAATTCTGCCGCATTTGCCTTGTATGTCTTTAAGCACTGTTTAATAAGCATGAGTTTTCTATTGTCATAAAATCAATCACGATATGTAGCAGTTTTTTTAATACCTGCATATTGTCATAACCTTGTGTGTCATTTTTATTGTAACATTTTACTCTATTATGTTTGTTATGAATCGTAATATTGTCTGCTACTCTGTCTCAGTGGACAGTTATGCCTGACTTTGTTCAGCTCGGCCAGCGGGTTTTGTTAGAATAAAAATGCAGGTGTTTTTTGTAAACATGAAATTCTGTAATTGATTTTTGTGAAGCTGCCTTTAATCTTCTGGTCTGATTTCTTTTATCTGAGCGATTGTGTGTTCAATAGACTGCAGAATAATTTCCGTAACTCCATCGGCACTCTGTATACACTCCCAGTTGCTGTGCCATCCTCCCAGATCCTCATGCAGTTGCTGGGCCAGCCTCCCAGATCCTCAGTTGCTGGGCCAGCCTCCCAGATCCTCAGTTGCTGGGCCAGCCTCCCAGATCCTCAGTTGCTGGGCCAGCCTCCCAGATCCTCAGTTGCTGGGCCAGCCTCCCAGATCCTCAGTTGCTGGGCCAGCCTCCCAGATCCTCAGTTGCTGGTCAGCCGCCTCCCAGATCCTCAGCTGCTGGGTCAGCCTCCCAGATCCTCCTTTGCTGGGCCAGCCTCCCAGATCCTCAGTTGCTGGGTCAGCCGCCTCCCAGATCCTCATTTGCTGGGCCAGCCTCCCAGATTCTCAGTTTCTGGGCCAGCCTCCCAGATCCTCAGTTGCTGCTCCAGCCTACCAGATCCTCAGTTGCTGGGCCAGCCTCCCAGATCCTCAGTTGCTAAGCCAGCCTCCCAGATCCTCAGTTGCTAAGCCAGCCTCCCAGATCCTCAGTTGCTGGGCCAGCCTCCCAGATCCTCAGTTGCTAAGCCAGCCTCCCAGATCCTCAGTTGCTGGGCCAGCCTCCCAGATCCTCAGTTGCTGGGCCAGCCTCCCAGATCCTCAGTTGCTGGGCCAATGCCACCCTACTAGGTCCTCAATCTCATCTTTGACCTTTTCCTCTCTTTGGCATCTCTACTGTCTCACTCGCACGCATCTATTCTTCATCAATTCTAGCGAGTATTCGGGGTGCAGTCAAGTGCAGTGTGGGTTCCGTATTTGCCGCCATAATAAAAGACTTTCGACTATAGAACCGGAAGATTGAATATTGCTAGTTATACGCTCGTAGTTCATATGCTTTATTTTAATTATTATGCAGTGAACTATTTGCCATCATATATTAGTTAATACTACCAGGCTTTGATCCCCGATCTTCCTCTGTCTCGGCTTCTCCCCGCGCGATTTCTAGCTCGGCTCATCGGTTCGGTCCCGGGTTTTCCCATCTGGATTCTAGTGGAGCGATGGGATATATGCTTCCTAATCCCCCATCAGGGCTGCAATCAGGCGTAGAGCCGTGCCCAGTTGCTTGGGCCAATTGGATTTTCCTCAGAGATTCCAGTCGCATGGGTTGCTAGTTGAATCGGGTCCTGGGGATGGCTTTTAACCTTTTTTAGAACAATTTCGCCACCTCTTCTGGCTTGAATTTTCGACGTTATCGCCTCATCATCAGCGTGTGGTACATTGTGTACTTTTATGTTATAAGCACTGCATGGACATCCTAGTTTGTCACCATCGGGTCTTTGGCATCTTACTTTGTCGCCATTGGGTCTTTGGCGCCATTGGATCTTACTGTGTCGCCATTGTGTCTTTGGCGCCATTGGATCTTACTTTGTCGCCATTGGGTCTTTGGCGCCATTGGATCTTACTTTGTCGCCATTGTGTCTTTGGCGCCATTGGATCTTACTTTGTCGCCATTGTGTCTTTGGCGCCATTGGATCTTACTTTGTCGCCATTGTGTCTTTGGCGCCATTGGATCTTACTTTGTCGCCATTGTGTCTTTAGCGCCATCGGATCTTACTTTGTCGCCATTGGGTCTTTAGCGCCATTGGATCTTACTTTGTCGCCATTGTGTCTTTGGCGCCATTGGATCTTACTTTGTCGCCATTGGGTCTTTGGCGCCATTGGATCTTACTTTGTCGCCATTGTGTCTTTGGCGCCATTGGATCTTACTTTGTCGCCATTGTGTCTTTGGCGCCATTGGATCTTACTTTGTCGCTATTGTGTCTTTAGCGCCATTGGATCTTACTTTGTCGCCATTGTGTCTTTGGCGCCATTGGATCTTACTTTGTCGCCATTGTGTCTTTGGCGCCACTAGATCTTAATTCGTCTCCATTGTGTCTTTGGCTCAATTGGATCTTACTTTGTCGCCTTTGTGTCTTTGGCGCCATTCGATCTCAATATGTCGCCATCAGGTCTTGTTTTGGCGCCTTGAATATACGTAAATGAATATAGTGTCAAAAGCAGATTCTCGTACAGTGCACAGCTGTATGACTGCAAAGGCTGCACGGAGCGATAAAAATGAAGTTAATTTCTAAGGGTTAGAGTTGGCGCCATTTTCAGCAGTTCTCAGAATAATGCACGTAAAACAACGATTTAGTCACGATCTGTCTCGATTACTGCGGTGGCCATATAGTGAACCAGTGCATGGTATTGATGGTGTACTTTTATTTTAGATTTAGTTTTGACAATCTACCGGTCGTTTGCGTCTCTTCGGCTTCTGGAAAAAATAAATTCGACATTTAAAAAGAAAAGAAAATGTCTCTGCAAGGTCGCGCAGACAGAATGCAGTGCACGCGCAATTCAGAAAACCAAGCTTGCAAGATAAAAAATAATGAATTGAAGCAACTGTTTGTTAAAAAAGAAGAGGTTCTGAAACAAAAACTAAAAAACATCCAGTCGGTGTTTCCTTGAAAGATCGAGCTAAGCCGGTCGAATTAGCGAAAATGATCAGCTGTCTGCCACCGTGGCCTCGCCGCCTTACGTGACAGAAATAGTCGCTAAGATGATTGCAAACGCGCGTTGATGTGACTTGGAGATGAATGCGATGCAAAGTAGACAGGACAGCAGGGAAACTGCGTGTCTGTCTGCTGCAGCGGTGGCCCCTCAGTTTCCAGCTTACTGCAGCAAGGTCAAATGGGTTCAGTTCGCTTTTTAATTGGCTGTGGTTATTAGGCCTTGCATGCAGCTTACCTGCATCTGGTGGCCCGGCAACTGAGGAGCTGAGGCTGGCCCAGCAACTGAGGATCTGGTAGGCTGGAGCAGCAACTGAGGATTTGGGAGGCTGGCTCAGCAAATGAGGATCTGGGAGGCGGCTGACCCAGCAACTGAGGATCTGGGAGGCTGGCCCAGCAAAGGAGGATCTGGGAGGCTGACCCAGCAACTGAGGATCTGGGAGGCTGGCTCAGCAACTGAGGATCTGGGAGGCTGGCCCAGCAACTGAGGATCTGGGAGGCTGGCTCAGCAACTGAGGATCTGGGAGGCTGGCCCAGCAACTGAGGATCTGGGAGGCTGGCCCAGCAACTGAGGATCTGGGAGGCTGGCGCAGCAACTGAGGATCTGGGAGGCTGGCTTAGCAACTGAGGATCTGGGAGGCGGCTGACCAGCAACTGAGGATCTGGGAGGCTGGCCCAGCAACTGAGGATCTGGGAGGCGGCTGACCAGCAACTGAGGATCTGGGAGGCTGGCCCAGCAACTGAGGATCTGGGAGGCTGGCCCAGCAACTGAGGATCTGGGAGGCTGGCCCAGCAACTGAGGATCTGGGAGGCTTGCAGTGGCAGTCATGTCTGACAAAGAAGTGCTTGAGTTTCCAGAGCCACGTTCAGTGCACGCCTAATAATCGGAGAGTATAAAGGACTCCCAATTTAATATCGGTTAATATCGAATTTTTTAAAAGAAAACATATCTAATATTGAGGCTTTGCACTTGATCGAAATCAGAGACGATATGCGGTTTGAAGCAAATGAGAACAGATGAACGGCATTCAAAAGTGGAAACGATGCTTGACTTCACTACGATCCCCAGAGATTGGGTCATTTGACGAGATGCCCACTAAATGCTCGTATAATCATTAGAATTCTATCTTAGTAAGTGAAACTTATTGTAAAATCGGACTGTGTACAGTAGCTGCGCCAGGGTGCGCGTCCTGGCCCCAGATCCTCTTCCTACTCGACATCAATGACATCAACAACATGAATATAGTAATTGAGACGAGGTTGCCCTCTTGGCACAGCACACGGACAAGGCCAACGCTGCCCGCAAGCTTCAAAACGCCGTGTCGGCGGTCGCCGACTGGAGAAACTCCCGCAAGATGCTGCTAAAAATCGAAGTGGCTTCTTCTCCATCGCGAGTCAGGAAGCTGCCTTGCAACCGTCTGTTGTCATAGATAATTGCCGAATGCCCTTCAACGCTAATCTGTCTGGACCGCGTCCTGTCTTTCTCCAGACATGTGACGACGGAGGTCACCCGCCGGGTTCTAGGCCGCAATCGCATGCTTCTCCGTGCACGCGGAAGTGGGCTTCTCTACCTATACCGCACCACGAGCAACCGCCCGATCGTCACCAGCCTCGAGCGCGCGCCCTTCGCCAGCCGGTCATCCACCCGGCGAGTCTGGCCGCCCTAGGAACCACGCCTCATCGCATTGTGCGTTCTAGCTGGCGTCACTCCGCGTTTACAAGTTTCTGCCGTCGCTCCCGGGAACCCTGGCCCCTCGCTCGCGCACCTTTCAACCGCTTGAACCTGCCCCCCCCCCGTCTGGACATGTCTGGACACCCGGAGATTCTGCACCAGGAGAGCTGGCGGGGGCACAGATCTCTGTGTTTGGGTTTCTGTTCTCCAGAGTCAAAGATCTCCGGCCCGGAGATCCAACACGGAAAATTACGGGATTTTACGATCGCCTGCACGGATATCAGCAACCACGAAATAAGATAAGGTTAGAGATCGCCGCATCCTAGACTCTTCGGAGTGTTTTATCTTAGAAGCTTACTTCTAGCGCAGCTTAAAAGCTTATCTATCTAATAGCACATAGTACATTCCCATGCCTTGTATGCTCATACAGCCATCAATCAAGTAGGGCTAAATTTAGGGTTGCATGGTCAGACTTGTGCATCATTTTTCGTCTCTCTGTACACAAGTCGAATGATTCGCACGCGACAGTCAAGTCAATTTGCGATTTTCTTACTTTGAATTGGAGGGAATCTCCTGTTTTTTATTGGAACTGTATGCGGAATTATGGATTGACAACGGTTCACCTACCTCGGCGGTCTGGTGCCCCGTATGGAGGAGGGCCTCCGGCGTCGCGCAGAGGACTTGACTGGGCGGCCTTCCATTCGATCCGGGCCGTCCTCCAGTCCGAAGCGCTGCCCCGCCAGAGGGCTCGGCTGTGGCAGGCGGTGGTCGAAACCGTCCTGCTCTACAACGCCGAGACGTGGACGCTGACGGCTGTGCTGGAGCGGCAGTTGGACTCAGGGTTGCTCCGTGCGGCCTTTCGACCTGACGAGAGCGTCGGGACCGAGGCCCTGTACGATCGAGTTATTTTTCCCTGATCTGATGCATGACGGCCGCGAAATGTACCAGCTACAGTGAAGAACTTTATTTTCTCATGTGGAAAATGTCAATTCAAATGAACAAAGTTATTGACGTTTTTAGCGATTTTTACCAACCATTTACATGTATGCTTCAATGAACATTGTTAAATTGTTAGGAGAAGTTAACTATACACAATAAAAAGATAATAATTTTCAACTTAATAAAACAAAATTAAAACTTGGTTTTTGCACTAGTGACGGAGATCTCCGAGGCGACAACAGATCGGGTTTAGGATCTCGGGATCTCGGAGACCCATAGCCGTTTGTAGTCTCCGAAAGTGATCTTAAACCCTTTAAAGTCTCCGATCGGCGATCCAAAACTGGCCTGAGCGTCGGAGATTCCATAAACCATAACACCGGTGAGTTCAGTCAAGGTCACGCCATAAACTCACTTCAACCTGCATTGCAGTATCTACACTATCGTCAATTTAGTCTCTTGGCAGAGCAGCATGAATTTTATACATAAATACATAAATGTTATTATATCCTTATGCTCACCTGGTTTACTTCCGTGTCGCCGTGGTCGTATAATGAGAGTGCAATCTAGCAGATCAGGGTGCGTAAGCTTATTAGTTCCCTATCTAAATTAGTCAACCTAATTCGCGCGTTTGATCTTGCCGCCAAATCCAACTGGAAACAGACTGTTAAACATTTACGACATCCCTGCGAACGAAATTATGTTTATGTATTAGGTTCAATCACAAATTATGCGGAATTTTTGCAGTAAGCAGATTTGCAACCTGATCTATGATTGCAATCTTAGAATCAACCGGAAGTAGATTTGAAACCTGATCTATAATTGCAATCTTAGAATCAACCGGAAGCAGATTTGAAACCTGATCTATAATTGCAATCTTAGAATCAACCGGAAGCACATTTGCAACCTGATCTATAATTGCAATCTTAGAATCAACCGGAAGTAGATTTGAAACCTGATCTATAATTGCAATCTTAGAATCAACCGGAAGTAGATTTGAAACCTGATCTATAATTGCAATCTTAGAATCAACCGGAAGTAGATTTGAAACCTGATCTATAATTGCAATCTTAGAATCAACCGGAAGCACATTTGCAAACTGATTTATAATTGCAATCTTAGAATCAACCGGAAGCAGATTTGCAACCTGATCTATAATTGTAATCTTAGAATCAACCGGAAGCAGATTTGCAACCTGATCTATGATTGCAATCTTAGAATCAACCGGAAGCACATTTGCAACCTGATCTATGATTGCAATCTTAGAATCAACCGGAAGCAGATTTGCAACCTGATCTATAATTGCAATCTTAGAATCAACCGGAAGCAGATTTGCAACCTGATCTATGATTGCAATCTTAGAATCAACCGGAAGCACATTTGCAACCTGATCTATAATTGCAATCTTAGAATCAACCGGAAGCAGATTTGCAACCTGATCTATGATTGCAATCTTAGAATCAACCGGAAGCAGATTTGCAACCTGATCTATAATTGCAATCTTAGAATCAACCGGAAGCAGATTTGCAACCTGATCTATAATTGCAATCTTAGAATCAACCGGAAACAGATTTGCAACCTGATCTATAATTGCAATCTTAGAATCAACCGGAAGCAGATTTGCAACCTGATCTATAACTGCAATCTTAGAATCAACCGGAAGCAGATTTGCAACCTGATCTATAATTGCAATCTTAGAATCAACCGGAAGCAGATTTGCAACCTGATCTATAATTGCAATCTTAGAATCAACCGGAAGCAGATTTGCAACCTGATCTATACTGCAATTTTAGAATCAACCGGAAGCAGATTTGCAACCTGGTCTATATTTCTGCACAAGTCAGTGAGTTGATTGTTATTCTGTTCTGCTTGCACATAAATTTCACAGAGAAAACGTTGCCTTTTGCAAAACAAAACATTTTAGCGCTGTTCTACGGGAACTAAAGGGCCATGCCAGGTGTTTCCACTTGGGAATGGGGTCTACACACACCGCTGCACTCTCTTTCATTCTTCGCGGTCTTTATAACCCTGACTATAGCCTGCCTGTAAGCAAACTCCAATAGTGCTCGGCTTATGCCTGTCAACTTTGACCGTTTGCGGCAACCACACAGCCCACAGTTATATTGTCGCAATGGGAAGTTCGCTTGTTTCTCAATTCTACTAAAAGAGATTTTTTACAATGGGGTGCGGGTAGAGGGTGGTTGCAGCTTTTGCGTCATGTATCGCAAGGAGGGTTTCTGCGACACTTCCTGTGACCCTAACCTGCGCATGCTTTGACTTCCAGATCAATGAGTCGTCAACATAGTCAAATGTGTTTCACACTCGAATTGCTGTCTACCTCTCTTTCTTACTGTCTACCTCTCTCTCTCTTACTGTCTACCTCTCTCTCTTACTGTCTACCTCTCTCTCTTACTGTCTACCTCTCTCTCTTACAGTCTACCTCTCTCTCTTACTGTCTACCTCTCTCTCCTATTGTCTACCTCTCTCTCTTATTGTCTACCTCTCTCTCTTACTATCCACCTCTCTCTCTTACTGTCTACCTCTCTCTCTTACTATCCACCTCTCTCTCTTACTGTCTACCTCTCTCTCTTACTGTCTACCTCTCTCTCTTACAGTCTACCTCTCTCTCTTACAGTCTACCTCTCTCTCTTACAGTCAACCTCTCTCTCTTACTGTCTACCTCTCTCTCCTATTGTCTACCTCTCTCTCTTATTGTCTACCTCTCTCTCTTACTGTCTACCTCTCTCTCTTACTGTCTACCTCTCTCTCTTACTGTCTACCTCTCTCTCTTACAGTCTACCTCTCTCTCTTACAGTCTACCTCTCTCTCTTATTGTCTACCTCTCTCTCTTATTGTCTACCTCTCTCTCTTACTGTCTACCTAAACCCATTCCTAAACCCAATCTTAAACCCAATCCTAAACCCAATCCTAAACCCAATCTTAAACCCAATTCTAAACCCAATCCTAAACCCAATCTTAAACCCAATCCTAAACCCAATCTTAAACCCAATCCTAAACCCATTCCTAAACCCAATCTTAAACCCAATCCTAAACACAATCCTAAACCAAATCCTAAACCAAATCCTAAACCCAATCGTAAACCCATTCCTAAACCATATCCTTAACCCCATCCTAAACCCAATCCTAAAAGGCTAAAACCAATCCTAAACCCAATCCTAAACCCAATCCTAAACCCAATCCTAAACCCAATCTTAAACCCAATCCTAAACCCAATCCTAAACCCATTCCTAAATCCAATCCTAAACCCATTCCTAAATCCAATCTTAAACCCAATCCTAAACCCAATCCTAAACCCAATCCTAAACCCAATCCTAAACCCAATCCTAAACCCAATCCTAAACCCAATCCTAAACCCAATCCTAAACCCAATCCTAAACCCAATCCTAAACCCAACTCAAAATAGTTGGCAGTCAATCGCTATGCTCCTCTGATATTCATCACAATTTGACAGCAATTGTTAAGAGTAACGCCTGCTCTTTCACCTGTAGATCAAGGCAAGTTGAAGAAGAATCTGACAGAGCATCGGGTTCTATACCACCTCCGCTGCTCTCGCGCTTTTTCGCCTTTAAGCAATCTTCTTAATGCGGGTGTAGGCTGGGTGGGCGCTACAATTCTTGAGAGCGCATAATCTTCCTACCGGGGGCTGCCCCCGGCTCTTAATCCTGTCGATTTGTTTACTCATCTATTTTCGACCCCTCCCCCCACCCCCACCTGTATCTCAGCAAAGCTCGCCACTCTTCCCCGAGCCCCCAACTCAGCTACTGCGTGTCTCCGACTGCTCCGAAATTTCTGCCCCTGGGTAGCAGCGCATACGGGTCGTACGCTTTCCAGATATGCAAAATCCCACGCTGCTTCTGGACTAAAGCTGAGTCCAGTCGCACGACTGGCAGCTGAATTCTGATTGGTTGAAACCGAACCAACCAGTTAGCGCGGCGCACGCGTAGGATTAGCGGCAGGGGTGTCTAAAAGTCGCCCAGAAAGTCAGTCGCATTGAACGCTCGACCGAATCACTCCCGGCACCCAAGAGATCGTAAAAGTGGACCCAATTCGCGCTATATATAGATAAAGAGTTCACGTGCCCAGTAAGCAGTTCTGTGCAGCTCTTTGAACAGCTCTTGATAGACAGACAGACAGACAGACAGACAGACAGACAGACAGACAGACAGACAGACAGACAGACAGACAGACAGACAGACAGACAGACAGACAGACAGACAGCCGGAAGGGTTACACACATGCTGTGTAACAACTTCAAAGAGGACTCCAG
>NIVC01000347.1:205000-215000 GCA_002269645.1 Macrostomum lignano
AGAGGAAGAGAGGGAGATGGAGAGGGTGATGGGGAAGGCAGAGAGGATGGGGGGAGACAGAGAGGAAAAGAGGGCAATGGAGGGTGAGAGGGAGATGGACCGTGTGAGGGGAGCTTCTAGAAGGAGATGGAAGCGTGAGAAGCAGCCTGGAAAAGTAGAAATTGCGTTTGAAATCAGAACGCCTGATTCCCAGACCGGCTGCGCAGAGTAAATGACAGAGAAGGTCAAGTGGGATGGAGGGTGTGTCATGGCCAACCCCCCAGCCCCAGTGTAAGCAATTTCTGCTGAAGCAATTTCTGCAACAGAAAATCTCTGTTGCTGCTTTGGTGTAACTTTTAGTTTTCAGCGCCTTTTAGTTTTCAGTTCGGGACAGGCAGGACATGACTGGGATATGATTCAGAGGCCAAGAGGGAAATCCTTGAACGAGTTGGATGTTGCCCCCCGGATAGATGAGGTTCCGCGCACAGTCTTTACTGTTTATGTAATAACATCTATTTACTTGCACTTCTTTTTGAAAAGTTCTCAGTGCTCTGTTTTAATTTAATATTTGTTCTCAATTCTACGGGCGTAAATAACTTATTTGTTGAACTTTTCAAGATGCTTATTCATACACTTCTACGCTCTAAATCTGTTTTTCTATAGCACCTAACATCTTTAATATTTTTTGTGCAAGGCTTTAAGCTGCCAATCTTTAACCAATCAGCGTGCTTCAACTCACGTTTTTAACTAATTATACGTACACATCTTTACTCAACACTGCTCAGTGCACCCCCAAAAGTAGCATATATATATATTGAAATTATGTTGCAATAACTTCACTGCCAATATATTTGTTTTTAAACCCGAATAAATAAACCCTGACGAAGGCCCAGTCTGGGCCGAAATATCGGTTTTTTTCGAACATTCGACAACTGGTAACCTTCAATATCTTCCGAGTGCGTGGTTTGCAGTTTCAAACTGCCTTATGAATATCTGTACCCAGGACCGGACTATTATTGAGGCTCGCCATGTTTGTCAACAAAATATCTTCGTATACGAGCTATTCTCCGCCAAAAATCTACTTGGGATAAGCAAGAGTACTATTTCTGCAGCTGAATATTTAAGACGCACGACACTACTACGACTACGGCTACGACTACGACTGTACTACTACTACTCTACTACCACTACTACTACTACTGCAACTACTAGTGCTACTACTACTGAAAATCTAGCTTCAACTGATCCGCAGTGCCCAGTCGCCTGTGACCAGGGGCTGTGCAGGCGGCGATCTGTGACCAGACGCCGCCAACTGCGACTAGTGGCCTGCCTGGCTACTTCAAATAACTGCTTACCAGTACGTCTCTACTACGACTACGCCTACGACTGCTCTACTACTACTCTACTAATACTTGTACTACTACTACTTCCATTACTACTACTACGAGCTACTACTGCAACTACTAGTGCTACTACTACTGATAATCTAGCCTCAACTGATCTGCAGTGCCCAGTCGCCTGTGACCAGGGGCTGTGCAGGCGGCGATCTGTGACCAGACGCCGCCAACTGCGACTAGTGGCCTGCCTGGCTACTTCAAATAACTGCTTACCAGTACGTCTCTACTACGACTACGCCTACGACTGCTCTACTACTACTCTACTAATACTTGTACTACTACTACTTCCATTACTACTACTACGAGCTACTACTGCAACTACTAGTGCTACTACTACTGATAATCTAGCCTCAACTGATCTGCAGTGCCCAGTCGCCTGTGACCAGGGGCTGTGCAGGCGGCGATCTGTGACCAGACGCCGCCAACTGCGACTAGTGGCCTGCCTGGCTACTCAATTTATTTACTGTTTATGTAATAACATCTATTTACTTGCACTTCTTTTTGAAAAGTTCTCAGTGCTCTGTTTTAATTTAATATTTGTTCTCAATTCTACGGGCGTAAATAACTTATTTGTTGAACTTTTCAAGATGCTTATTCATACACTTCTACGCTCTAAATCTGTTTTTCTATAGCACCTAACATCTTTAATATTTTTTGTGCAAGGCTTTAAGCTGCCAATCTTTAACCAATCAGCGTGCTTCAACTCACGTTTTTAACTAATTATACGTACACATCTTTACTCAACACTGCTCAGTGCACCCCCAAAAGTAGCATATATATATATTGAAATTATGTTACAATAACTTCACTGCCAATATATTTGTTTTTAAACCCGAATAAATAAACCCTGACGAAGGCCCAGTCTGGGCCGAAATATCGGTTTTTTTCGAACATTCGACAACTGGTAACCTTCAATATCTTCCGAGTGCGTGGTTTGCAGTTTCAAACTGCCTTATGAATATCTGTACCCAGGACCGGACTATTATTGAGGCTCGCCATGTTTGTCAACAAAATATCTTCGTATACGAGCTATTCTCCGCCAAAAATCTACTTGGGATAAGCAAGAGTACTATTTCTGCAGCTGAATATTTAAGACGCACGACACTACTACGACTACGGCTACGACTACGACTGTACTACTACTACTCTACTACCACTACTACTACTACTGCAACTACTAGTGCTACTACTACTGAAAATCTAGCTTCAACTGATCCGCAGTGCCCAGTCGCCTGTGACCAGGGGCTGTGCAGGCGGCGATCTGTGACCAGACGCCGCCAACTGCGACTAGTGGCCTGCCTGGCTACTTCAAATAACTGCTTACCAGTACGTCTCTACTACGACTACGCCTACGACTGCTCTACTACTACTCTACTAATACTTGTACTACTACTACTTCCATTACTACTACTACGAGCTACTACTGCAACTACTAGTGCTACTACTACTGATAATCTAGCCTCAACTGATCTGCAGTGCCCAGTCGCCTGTGACCAGGGGCTGTGCAGGCGGCGATCTGTGACCAGACGCCGCCAACTGCGACTAGTGGCCTGCCTGGCTACTCAATTTATTTACTGTTTATGTAATAACATCTATTTACTTGCACTTCTTTTTGAAAAGTTCTCAGTGCTCTGTTTTAATTTAATATTTGTTCTCAATTCTACGGGCGTAAATAACTTATTTGTTGAACTTTTCAAGATGCTTATTCATACACTTCTACGCTCTAAATCTGTTTTTCTATAGCACCTAACATCTTTAATATTTTTTGTGCAAGGCTTTAAGCTGCCAATCTTTAACCAATCAGCGTGCTTCAACTCACGTTTTTAACTAATTATACGTACACATCTTTACTCAACACTGCTCAGTGCACCCCAAAAGTAGCATATATATATATTGAAATTATGTTACAATAACTTCACTGCCAATATATTTGTTTTTAAACCCGAATAAATAAACCCTGACGAAGGCCCAGTCTGGGCCGAAATATCGGTTTTTTTCGAACATTCGACAACTGGTAACCTTCAATATCTTCCGAGTGCGTGGTTTGCAGTTTCAAACTGCCTTATGAATATCTATCTATCTATCTATCTATCTATCTATCTATCTATCTATCTATCTATCTATCTATCTATCTGTCTATCTATCTATCTATCTGTCTATCTATCTATCTGTCTATCTGTCTATCTATCTATCTATCTATCTGTCTATCTATCTATCTATCTATCTGTCTATCTATCTATCTGTCTATCTGTCTATCTATCTATCTATCTATCTATCTATCTATCTATCTATCTATCTATCTATCTATCTATCTATCTATCTGTCTATCTATCTATTTATCTATCTATCTATCTATCTATCTATCTATCTATCTCTCTATCTATCTATCTATCTATCTATCTATCTATCTATCTATCTATCTACCTATCTATCTATCTATCTATCTATCTATTTATCTATCTATTTATCTATCTACCTATCTATCTATCTATCTATCTATCTATCTATCTATCTATCTGTCTGTCTATCTATCTATCTACCTATCTATCTATCTATCTATCTATCTATCTATCTATCTATCTACCTACCTATCTATCTATCTATCTATCTATCTATCTATCTATCTATCTATCTATCTATCTATCTATCTATCTGTCTATCTATCTATCTATCTGTCTATCTATCTATCTGTCTATCTGTCTATCTATCTATCTATCTATCTGTCTATCTATCTATCTATCTGTCTATCTATCTATCTGTCTATCTGTCTATCTATCTATCTATCTATCTATCTATCTATCTATCTATCTATCTATCTATCTATCTATCTATCTATCTATCTGTCTATCTATCTATCTATCTATCTATCTATCTATCTATCTATCTATCTATCTATCTATCTATCTATCTATCTATCTATCTATCTGCTCAATTTTCAGGCCGAAATCTCACAGACTGAAATTTCGGGTAATTGTACTGACGCAGGTGAAAACTGAAGCAATTTTTGGACTGTAGAAAAATAATCGTCTGAAATTTTGCGGCTATCAAACCGAGTTGCATTGTCTGTTGCCCAAGCAGAATTTCGCAAAGCCTTTATTAAAATCAGATTCAGGCTTTGAAAATTTCATGAAATCAGCGAATATTAATCCCCTGATGAGAAATTGTCGCCTCTAATCTGCATAGTCTTTGTCGATAGATTAAACATTCGATTAAAACTGATTTCCGAATTCTAGAAAATCTTTCTTTTCAATTCCCAGCAACACGGAGGCTGGATGCGTCAGCCAGCACAAGCCCCCTCCCCTCAAAGCTTTAGCTGGATATATATGATGAGGCTGGGAAACTGGGGCAGAAATCGCTGGTAGAGGCTGGGATAAAGCTGCCCATGCAGCGGATGCAATCTGCAATCCAAGGCCGGCCTCAGAGAGCGAGTGTCTGTCTGCCTGACTTACCCGCCCTCTTCAAGCCGCGGTGTACAATCGCGCGCTTTGAAAGCGGCAGGGCAGATGGAGATGCAGGACGCACTGCAGTTGCAGCGGACACCGAAGATAATGTTTCTCGCACTTCAGTCTTTTGTTTGTTTCAGACACTATGATTCAGGTGTGCTAGTGGAATATTTTGTCCGGGGAAGAAGTGAAAGGGTGAGAAGGAGATAGAGAGGATGAGATGATGGAAATACAGAGGGTGAGAGTGAGGCAGAGAGGAAGAGAGGGAGATGGGGAGGGTGAGAGGGAGGCAGAGAGGAAGAGAGGGAGATGGGGAGGGTGAGAGGGAGGCAGAGAGGAAGAGAGGGAGATGGGGAGGGTGAGAGGGAGGCAGAGAGGAAGAGAGGGAGATGGGGAGGGTGAGAGGGAGGCAGAGAGGAAGAGAGGGAGATGGGGAGGGTGAGAGGGAGGCAGAGAGGAAGAGAGGGAGATGGGGAGGGTGAGAGGGAGGCAGAGAGGAAGAGAGGGAGATGGGGAGGGTGAGAGGGAGGCAGAGAGGAAGAGAGGGAGATGGGGAGGGTGAGAGGGAGGCAGAGAGGAAGAGAGGGAGATGGGGAGGGTGAGAGGGAGGCAGAGAGGAAGAGAGGGAGATGGGGAGGGTGAGAGGGAGGCAGAGAGGAAGAGAGGGAGATGGGGAGGGTGAGAGGGAGGCAGAGAGGAAGAGAGGGAGATGGGGAGGGTGAGAGGGAGGCAGAGAGGAAGAGAGGGAGATGGGGAGGGTGAGAGGGAGGCAGAGAGGAAGAGAGGGAGATGGGGAGGGTGAGAGGGAGATAGAGAGGAAGAGAGGGAGATGGAGAGGGTGAGAGGGAGACAGAGAGGAAGAGAGGGAGATGGAGAGGGTGAGAGGGAGACAGAGAGGAAGAGAGGGAGATGGAGAGGGTGAGAGGGAGATAGAGAGGAAGAGAGGGAGATGGAGAGGGTGAGAGGGAGATAGAGAGGAAGAGAGGGAGATGGAGAGGGTGAGAGGGAGACAGAGAGGAAGAGAGGGAGATGGAGAGGGTGAGAGGGAGACAGAGAGGAAGAGAGGGAGATGGAGAGGGTGAGAGGGAGATAGAGAGGAAGAGAGGGAGATGGAGAGGGTGAGAGGGAGATAGAGAGGAAGAGAGGGAGATGGAGAGGGTGAGAGGGAGATAGAGAGGAAGAGAGGGAGATGGAGAGGGTGAGAGGGAGACAGAGAGGAAGAGAGGGAGATGGAGAGGGTGAGAGGGAGACAAATATGGTGAGAGGGAGACAGAGAGGAAGAGAGTGAGATGGAGAGGGTGAGAGGGAGACAAATATGGTGAGAGGGAGACAGAGAGGAAGAGAGGGAGATGGAGAGGGTGATGGGGAAGGCAGAGAGGATGGGGGGAGACAGAGAGGAAAAGAGGGCAATGGAGGGTGAGAGGGAGATGGACCGTGTGAGGGGAGCTTCTAGAAGGAGATGGAAGCGTGAGAAGCAGCCTGGAAAAGTAGAAATTGCGTTTGAAATCAGAACGCCTGATTCCCAGACCGGCTGCGCAGAGTAAATGACAGAGAAGGTCAAGTGGGATGGAGGGTGTGTCATGGCCAACCCCCAGCCCCAGTGTAAGCAATTTCTGCTGAAGCAATTTCTGCAACAGAAAATCTCTGTTGCTGCTTTGGTGTAACTTTTAGTTTTCAGCGCCTTTTAGTTTTCAGTTCGGGACAGGCAGGACATGACTGGGATATGATTCAGAGGCCAAGAGGGAAATCCTTGAACGAGTTGGATGTTGCCCCCCGGATAGATGAGGTTCCGCGCACAGTCAGTGCAGCGTAGAAAATCTGGGAAATCATATGCGCGCCTATATCCTACGGTAGGGTTGCGTGTACTTTAATGGGATAATCCAGTGCGCAAATCGGTCACAGACTGCGCTTGTATATGGATTCTGTGTTAGTGATGAAGCGAAATTACTGGGCTAAGCTTGTGCTGGCCTGTGTATGGTTTCATTGTGTCTGGATGTGAGATATGCGGTGCTCTGTCTCCCTCTCACCCTGTCTGTCTCCCTCTCACCCTGTCTATCTCCCTCTCAACCTGTCTATCTCCCTCTCACCCTGTCTATCTCCCTCTCACCCTGTCTATCTCCCTCTCACCCTGTCTATCTCCCTCTCACCCTGTCTATCTCCCTCTCACCCTGTCTGTCTCCCTCTCAACCTGTCTATCTCCCTCTCACCCTGTCTGTCTCCCTCTCAACCTGTCTATCTCCCTCTCACCCTGTCTGTCTCCCTCTCAACCTGTCTATCTCCCTCTCACCCTGCCTGTCTCCCTCTCAACCTGTCTATCTCCCTCTCACCCTGTCTGTCTCCCTCTCAACCTGTATATCTCCCTCTCACCCTGTCTGTCTCCCTCTCACCCTGTCTATCTCCCTCTCACCCTGTCTGTCTCCCTCTCACCCTGTCTATCTCCGTCTCACCCTGTCTGTCTCCCTCTCAACCTGTCTGTCTCCCTCTCACCCTGTCTGTCTCTCTCTCACCCTGTCTGTCTCCCTCTCACCCTGTCTGTCTCCCTCTCAACCTGTCTGTCTCCCCCTCACCCTGTCTGTCTCCCTCTCACCCTGTCTGTCTCCCTCTCACCCTGTCTATCTCCCTCTCACCCTGTCTGTCTCCCTCTCACCCTGTCTGTCTCCCTCTCACCCTGTCTGTCTCCCTCTCACCCTCTCTGTCTCCCTCTCACCCTGTCTGTCTCCCTCTCACCCTGTCTGTCTCTCTCTCACCCTCTCTGTCTCCCTCTCACCCTGTCTGTCTCCCTCTCACCCTCTCTGTCTCCCTGTCTTCTTTTCGAAAAGAAAGCCTCAACTTACAAGTTGGTACTTATGAAATTTCTCTATTGCAAATTCTGTTACAAAATACATTGTCATGTCGGCATCTCAGTCTCATCTCTTTACTTAGTTGTTTTTTTGTTTAAATATTCCCTATACGGAAGAGGAACTAATCCTTCATCGTTGGATTTGAGTTCCAAGCTGCACCTGGAAAGGCGTCACTGTTTCCATAGCAACCAAATCTTCTCGGCCTTTATGTTAATTTTTTTAAATTTCTTATTAATTTTTCCTATTGCCTTTTTTGCAGGTTGACGTTATGATCGTCGAATTTTAATTTCTAATCTCCGGTTAGCTCAGTGCAGAATCGAACCACCGCAAACATGATGAAGCGACAGAATATTCGGACTCTGGCCCTGATTGTGGTCACCTTCACCTACCTGCTGGTTGGAGCCGTGATATTTGACATGATCGAGAGCAATCACGCCGTGCAGATGCGGCAAGAGTGAGTCTTTGTTTATTGTTGTTCGTTTCGTAGTCTTTTTTGGTCATTTTGTGTAGTCTTTGTTGGTCATTTTGTGTAGTCTTTGTTGGTCATCTTGTGTAGTCTTTGTTGGTCATTTTGTGTAGTCTTTGTTGGTCATTTTGTGTAGTCTTTGTTGGTCATTTTGTGTAGTCTTTGTTGGTCATTTTGTGTAGTCTTTGTTGGTCATTTTGTGTAGTCTTTGTTGGTCATTTTGTGTAGTCTTTGTTGGTCATTTTGTGTAGTCTTTGTTGGTCATTTTGTGTAGTCTTTGTTGGTCATTTTGTGTAGTCTTTGTTGGTCATCTTGTGTAGTCTTTGTTGGTCATTTTGTGTAGTCTTTGTTGGTCATTTTGTGTAGTCTTTGTTGGTCATCTTGTGTAGTCTTTGTTGGTCATTTTGTGTAGTCTTTGTGGTTTATACTCATAGACTTTATTGGGTCATATAGTCTCAAGTCTTTGTCGTCCAGTTGGCATATCATTATAGCGGTTAATTTTGTTCTGTGTTCTGTTCGACCGTTAAAGATTTAAAAAAAAGATTTTTCCGCGTTAAAATCTTTTTTTCGCTATGAAAAATCATTAAGCAGACAGTGGGAGATTATAAAAATGTAAAAAAATGTTTTTTATAATCTAATTTGTCCCTATATTTGAATTTTTAATGTCGATTTATTTCTTTTTTGTTTTACAGCGACACCCCCGGTAGCTGGGCTATAAAAAGCGATTTTATTAAATTATTTTTTGTGCTTCGACGACGATCTGGATGGGTTAAAATAATATTTTTTTATGGAGAAAGTAGGAAAGAAGACAGAGAGAGAGAGAGAGAGAGAGAGAGAGAGAGAGAGAGAGAGAGAGAGAGAGAGAGAGAGAGAGAGAGAGAGAGAGAGAGAGAGATATGAGATATGAAACCGGTGAAATATGATAGGTGAGGGTGGAGGGAGAAGGAATGAAAAAAAGAGTAGATAGAAAATTGATGAGAAAAGAGAGAAGCTAGCGGTGAGATATTATGGATTTGAAATGATAAATGAGAGATAAGAGATATTATAGAGATTAGCGACTAGACAAAAGATAGGAGCGACGAGAGATTATTTATTAGAGATGAGAGATGAGACATAAGAGATGAGAGACGGAAAAAGAGAGATTGAGATAAAGGAGAAGTGATTCGAGATTAGTGCTGAGAGATTAGAGAGGAGAGAGAGAAGAGATTACAGATTAGGGATTAGATAGGACATATATGAGACAAGAGCGAATAGAAAGAGAAGAAGCGAGAGAGGACAGCAGACAGCAAGGATAGCAGAAGTCAAACACGGAGTCATTGTAATTCCCAGTCAGTCGCAGTGAAAGCGGGCTCCAATCCTCACCCCACACCACCCTCAGTTTTACAGCAACCAACAAGCTATAAAAATTAAAAAAGGAATGAGGACCCGATCCCCTACCCCCTCCCGTTGCGCTGTAAAAATCAATAAATGCGGAGCTCGTCTCGCACCGTTCGTGCTCTGAGTCGGCTTCTCCCCAAAACAGCCCCCCCCCTTTCCCAGCTCGCGTCCCTGGAGCTGTCTGACCTCAAGCGAGCGACTTGCCGGAATATTTGCCATAGGCCGCCGCGCGGGATCAGTGCTGCTTTTTAAGTCTTCCCAAACGTCTTCTTCTTGTTCTAGGCGAAAACGGAGAGCAGATCAAGAAATGGGAAAGAGGAAAAGTTGTAATCAAGGGATTGGAGATTCTTGAGCATTTATTTGCTTCAAGTTGAGTTCCTGCGATTGTGTAACGTTTTACGAGTACAATGCGTGTTTTTTTGAACAGACGATTTTTTCCAGGCGCTGAGTGTCAGAAATTAACAATATTCTGCATTCCCGCAAATCTCCCTCCTTCCT
>NIVC01000347.1:220000-360038 GCA_002269645.1 Macrostomum lignano
TCACTCTGTCTCTCATCTGGTCATTCTGTAACTCATCTGGTCACTCTGTCTCTCATCTGGTCACTCTGTCTCTCATCTGGTCATTCTGTAACTCATCTGGTCACTCTTTTACTCATCTGTCACTCATCCAGTCACTCTGTCAGTAACTCCATTCACTCATTCAAGAATTTGAAAATCTAATTTTTGTACATTTAACACATGACAACGTGTATATTCACTTTTTACATGCCCTTCACCATCCATAATTTATCCCGAGATTATATTTCCCTAGTCAATTTCGATTCCTCGATTGGGGATAAAAGCTATTTTAACGCCTCCAATCTCAAAGCTGGAGCCATCGGGAGGGGGGGGGGGGCTCGGCCTGATTAATGTTGCCTGAAATCCAATTTGCATATTAACTGACCAGCAATCATGCTTGAAGCCTTGGGGCCAGGGCTCTCCGAACTGTCTTGTCGGTTTATTTTTTGATTCGACAGATCCGCTCTAGGGATTCAAAACTGCGCGATTGGTTCTGCTCTTAGAGAAGAAAAACAAAAAAATATTTTTCCGATTATTTTAATCATCAAATTGAAGTTGCGCAGGTGTCCGAATGTCCCTTAAACATCAGGAAATTGCCTCATGGGACAAGGCACCCGTTGAATAAGACACGTTTTTTTCAGATTTTTTAATCTGAAATCAAAGTTTTCCTGCACCTTTTGTGTGTCCTGTGAATCTCTTCTTGTCTTCCTTTTATCTCAATTACTCAACACGTCGGTAGGGTAGAGATCTTCTGATCCCTATAGCTAGATAATTTACAAGCATGACTGCAATTGGTTTCTCAGTTTAAATAGTTCCTAGTTACCCTCTCCCTCTCCCTCTCCCTCCCCTCTCCCTCCCCCTTCTCCCTCTCCCTCCCCCTTCTCCCTCTCCTCTCTCGTTTCCTCTCTCCTTCTCCCTCTCCCTCTCCCCTCCCTTTCCTTTTCCCTGTCCCTCACCACTCTCCTCTCCCTTCTTTTCTCTCCCTCTTCTTCTCCCTCTCCTCTCTCCTTCTCTCTCTCCTCTCCCTCTCCCCTCTCCCTCTCCCTCTCCCTCTCCCCCTTCTCCCTCTCCTTCTGCCTCTTTCTCTCCTTCTCTCTCTCCTTCTCCTTCTCCTTCTCCCTCTCCCTCTCCTCCTTCTCCTTCTCCCTCTCCCTCTCCCCCTTCTCCTTCTCCCTCTCCCTCTCCTCCTTCTCCTTCTCCCTCTCCCTCTCCCCCTTCTCCTTCTCCCTCTCCCTCTCCTCCTTCTCCTTCTCCCTCTCCCTCTCCTCCTTCTCCTTCTCCCTCTCCCTCTCCCCCTTCTCCTTCTCCCTCTCCCTCTCCTCCTTCTCCTTCTCCCTCTCCCTCTCCCTCTTCCCCTTCTCCCTCTCCCTCTCCCCCTTCTCCTTCTCCCTCTCCCTCTCCTCCTTCTCCTTCTCCCTCTCCCTCTCCTCCTTCTCCTTCTCCCTCTCCCTCTTCCCCTTCTCCTTCTCCCTCTCCCTCTCCTCCTTCTCCTTCTCCCTCTCCCTCTCCTCCTTCTCCTTCTCCCTCTCCCTCTTCCCCTTCTCCTTCTCCCTCTCCCTCTCCCCCTTCTCCTTCTCCTTCTCCCTCTCCTCCCCCTTCTCCTTCTCTCTCTCCTTTTCACATCCCCTTTCCCACTCCTACAGAAATCTGGGCAAATATTTGGCAGGAGAAAGCCGCTATTCCCGATCCTGCCCAAGCAAATACGAGTAGCAATTCAAGAGCCGTAGCGGTAAATTCTTCTCCAGAAGCAGATAAAAACAGTCAAAGCCCAAAAGCATCGAGAGGCAGCTGTTGATACGGACATGAAGGCTGCCGACACCCCCCCCCCGCCGGATAAAGAAATTAGCACCCGAGAGAATTATTCTACTAGAGGGAAAATGAGCTAGCTGAGACAGAAAATGGGAACAGATGAGAGAAATCTGACACTGGGAATGCGGAGTGCGCAGCCGAACTCCCAGAGCTAGCCATCGGCTCTCCCCAGAAAAGCTGGGAAAAGAAGTGTTACAATATTATTATCTTAGGGTTCTCAGCTTGGGAGATGACTGAAAGGCAAACATTTCATCCCCATTTATCTCTGAGACGAGGGGCTCGTGTCCTTCCCTGTGAATCCAGGCTGTTTTTACAGTATTTTACTCTAAGCTTTGTGAAGTACCAATATGTTGGTGTCTAATCTAATCTAATCTAATCTAATCTAATCTAATCTAATCTAATCTAGTCTAGTCTAGTCTAGTCTAGTCTAATCGAATCTAGTCTAATCTAATCTAATCTAACCTAATCTAAGCTAATATAGTCTAGTCTAATCTAATCTAATCTGATCTAATCTAGTCTAATATAATCTAATCAAGTCTAATCTAGTCTGATAATCTGATATATTATTGTCTAATCTAATCTAATCTAATCTAATCTAGTCTAATCTAATCTAATCTAATCTAATCTAATCTAGTTTAATCTAACCTACAATAATCTTATCCAATCTTATCTTATCTAATTAAATTTAATCTAATCTAATCTAGTCTAATCTAGTCTAATCTCGTCTAATCTAGTCTAATCTAATCTAACCTAACCTAATCTTATCCAATCTTATCTGATCTAATTTAATTTAATCTAATCTAGTCTAGTCTAATCTAATCTAATCCAGACTAATTTAATATAGTATAATATGATCTAATATAGTATAATCCAATCTAATCTAATCTAATTTAATCTAATCTACGCTCGTAATTTAATCAAATCTAAACTGATCTAGTCTAATATATTCTAATCTAACCAAATCTACATGTATTAGAGTCTGCTCTTGTCTGATAAATCTGACCAATTCTATTCTCATCTAATATAATATATTCTAATCTAATCCAATCCAATATACTCTGGTCTAGTCTAATCTAATCTTATTTTATCCAATCTAATCTACACCTGACTCATTTCAGGCTACGGGCATTCAACTCCGAAAACGCTGACAGGCAAGCTGGCCTGCATGCTCTACTCGCTGATTGGCATCCCGCTGTGCATCGTCATGTTTCAGGTGAGGCATCCCAGCTTCCCCAATCTGCTTGCTCACCTGTGTCTAGACTCTCAGCGAACTTTTGCTTATTCTTAGTGCGATATGTACTTTGAGCTACCGGACGATTACAGTTAAGCAGTAATGACGGTTTTGAAAAACAACTGATAGTTGAGCACGTTTCTGTTGGCAAGAGGCTTGAGAGCACTCTGAGCGGCCAGTTTCTAAGTTGGAGAGTTTTATAGATGCTCAGAGGTGAGCCGGGTCATTAGTGATCTCTGTCTATCCATCTATCTATCTATCTATCTATCTATCTATCTATCTATCTATCTATCTATCTATCTATCTATCTATCTATCTATCTATCTATCTATCTATCTATCTATCTATCTATCTATCTATCTATCTATCTATCTATCTATCTATCTATCTATCTATCTATCTATCTATCTATCTATCTATCTATCTATCTATCTATCTATCTATCTATCTATCTATCTATCTATCTATCTATCTATCTATCTATCTATCTATCTATCTATCTATCTATCTATCTATCTATCTATCTATCTATCTATCTATCTATCTATCTATCTATCTATCTATCTATCTATCTATCTATCTATCTATCTATCTATCTATCTATCTATCTATCTATCTATCTATCTATCTATCTATCTATCTATCTATCTATCTATCTATCTATCTATCTATCTATCTATCTATCTATCTATCTATCTATCTATCTATCTATCTATCTATCTATCTATCTATCTATCTATCTATCTATCTATCTATCTATCTATCTATCTATCTATCTATCTATCTATCTATCTATCTATCTATCTATCTATCTATCTATCTATCTATCTATCTATCTATCTATCTATCTATCTATCTATCTATCTATCTATCTATCTATCTATCTATCTATCTATCTATCTATCTATCTATCTATCTATCTATCTATCTATCTATCTATCTATCTATCTATCTATCTATCTATCTATCTATCTATCTATATATATATATATCTTTTTCTCGGCCTATTTGTCTTTATGCAATTTGGCAGAAAACTATTTATACTGCTACGGCAAAACTTAAAAGCAAAATGTTCAGCCGCCATATTTAATTAGCGGAAGTGGAATCCAGCCGCAACACATTTATCTTATTGGTGCCAAAATTATGGAAACAGTCAGTTTTAGTCCTGTCTGAGTGTCGCTTGGACTGAGCTACAAATTAAATTCGTGAAATTTTACATCTAAGCTGCCTTTCCTGCCTAATAGCGGCTACAGTTTGTGCTCTCTAAAAGTGAAAGTTAGCGGCAGACAAATAGATGCGCATCTGCACACAGTGTGTAGAAAGGCTTAGGTGGACAGAAGACCGACAGAGAGACAGACAGACCGACAGACAGACAGACAGACAGACAGACAGACAGACAGACAGACAGACAGACAGACAGACAGACAGACAGACAGACAGACAGACAGACAGACAGACAGACAGACAGACACTAAGACAGACAGACAGACAGACAGACAGACAGACAGACAGACAGACAGACAGACAGACAGACAGACAGACAGACAGACAGACAGACAGACAGACAGACAGACAGACAGACAGACAGACAGACAGACAGACAGACAGACAGACAGACAGACAGACAGACAGACAGACAGACAGACAGACAGACAGACAGACAGACAGACAGACAGACAGACAGACAGACAGACAGACAGACAGACAGACAGACAGACAGACAGACAGACAGACAGAAGAACGCAGCATACCGCAGGCAGAAACAGCAAAAGCAGAAATTGAAACATTGCCAACCAGAGGCACACTTACAGCCAGGACAGGCAAAAGCAAACAGACTTCGCAGCAATTCCTGCTGCTTTTGTGGCACAGGCGGAAGCAAAAGCAATGTTTTTAGCCAAAGCCGTTTAGGCGCCTGTAAAACGTGAAAGATTTCCCGAGAGAGAGACGGGGGGGCGGGGCCCACAGAGACAGACGAGAACAGAAAAGTGACAAAAAGGCAGTCTTTCAGTTTCCTCGACCTGCTCCCAGCCAAGCAAACCCATTCGCGTACAACAAGTCGTTGGATTCTACTATAGTTGACTTCTATAATACTTTAGTTCATACATCATATTGGGTTTCATTCCTGGGTGTGATGGCACATCTGATGGAGCAATGTCTATCCATGCTATTTATATCAATGCGGAACTGGCGTGACAGTTCCTCAGCTGGCAGTCTTATCAACTCTCCCCGCCGTCCGGCATATATGTAATGACCATGCAAATGGTATGCAAATATTGGTGCGTTTATATGCGCTGGGCAGAAGGCTTATATTTAGAATAGTAAACAGCCTTGGCAGGAGTGGATCTATATGGGGATTTTGTGTCCCAGCCTGTGGCGGGATTCTGATGTACTGTTATTTCGAATTGGTATGGGTGGCGCCATTGATAAACCGTATAGATTTTAATTGTGGCGCTATTGATAAATCGTGTAGATTTTAATTGTGGCGCCATTGATAAATCGTGTAGATTTTAATTGTGGCGCTATTGATAAATCGTGTGGATTTTAATTGTGGCGCCATTGATAAATCGTGTAGATTTTAATTGTGGCGCCATTGAGAAAATCATATAGATTTTAATTGTGGCGCCATTGATAAATCATGTGGAATAATTGTGGCGCCATTGATAAATCGTGTAGATTTTAATTGTGGCGCCATTGATAACTCGTGTAGATTTTAATTATGGCACCATTGATAACTCGTGTAGATTTTAATTGTGGCGCCATTGATAACTCGTGTAGATTTTAATTGTGGCGCCATTGATAACTCGCGTAGATTTTAATTGTGGCGCCATTGATAAATCGTGCAGATTAATTGTGGCGCCATTGATAAATTGTTGTGTATATTAATTGTGGCGCCATTGATAAATTGTTGTGTATATTAATTGTGGCGCCATTGATAAATTGTTGTGTATATTAATTGTGGCGCCATTGATAAATTGTTGTGTATATTAATTGTGGCGCCATTGATAAATTGTTGTGTATATTAATTGTGGAGCCATTGCTAAATTGTGGTGCCATTGATAAATCGTGCAGCATAATTGTGGCGCCACTGATTCCGTAATTCAACTCAACTCAAACTCTCACATTTCCGCAGTCAATCGGTGAGCGACTCAACGCCCTGATCACCTTCCTGCTGAGAAGTTTAAAGCACCTGTTTCGCTGCAAAAATGGCGAAGTGTCGCAGATGAACCTCATCGTGGTGTCCATGAACATCTGCACCCTGGTGCTCGCCGCGGGGGCAGCGCTGTTCAGCCACTATGAAAAATGGAGCTACCTGGACTCTGTGTATTACTGCTTCATCACACTGACTACTGTTGGTGAGGCTGCTCACTTTTGTTTCTGTTCACAATCATTACTAGTCTTAAACTTCACGTGCACATGTACTAATAGATCAAAGAGTTCACATGTTTGTTCTGCTTTAACTGTGTCATATGTGTTTAAAATGATGATATACTGTTATAAAAAAGCTTTCACGCTGTTCTTACAATCATTCACGCAGTTCACACAATCATTCACACTACTCACAGTCATCCAGGTTGTTCACACAATCATTCACACTACTCACAGTCATCCACGCTGTTCACTCAATCATTCACACTCTTTACACAATCATTCACGCTGTTCACACAATTATACACGCTGTTCACACAATCATTCGCACTACTCACACAGTCATTCACGCTGTTCACACAATTATACACGCTGTTCACACAATCATTCGCACTACTCACACAATCATTCATGCTGTTCTCACAGTTATACACGCTGTTCACACAATCATACAGGGTGTTCACACTACAGGCTGTTCACACTACAGGCTGTTCACAATTCTATCATTCACACTACTCCCACAATTATTACACGTACTACTATCATTTACACTACTCACACAATCATTCAAACTACTCACACAATCATTCACACGTCCTACTATCATTCACACTACTCACAGTCATCCACGCTGTTTACTCAATCATTCACACTCTTTACACAATCATTCACGTTGTTCACACAGTTATATACGCTGTTCACACAATTATACACGCTGTTCACACAATAATTCGCACTACTCACACAGTCATTCACGCTGTTCACAAAATCATTCATGCTGTTCTCACAGTTATACACGCTGTTCACACAATCATACAGGCTGTTCACACAATCATACAGGCTGTTCACACAATCATACAGGCTGTTCCCACTACAGGCTATTTACACTACAGGCTGTTCACAATTCTATCATTCACACTACTCCCACAATCATTCACACGTACTACTATCATTTACACTACTCACACAATCATTCAAACTACTCACACAATCATTCAAACTACTCACACAATCATTCAAACTACTCACACAATCATTCAAACTACTCACAAAATCATTCACACGTCCTACTATCATTCACACTACTCCGACAATCATTCAGACTACTCACACAATCATTCACACTACTCACACAATCATTCAGACTACTCACACAATCATTCACGCTGTTCACGCAGTCATTCACGCTATTTACCTAATCATTCATGTTAAATTCACACAATCTGCCAGTCTGTTCACACAAACGCAAGCCTACTGAATTATAAGAAACAATGGATACCTTGCCCTGCTCTCAGGCTTTGGCGACATGGTTGCCATGCAAAAGAGCGACCCGATCAAGACTGACCCGGACTACGTGCTGTTCTCCCTGCTGTTCATCATGGCCGGGTTGACCGTGGTCAGCTCGGCCATGAACCTCCTGGTGCTGCGCTTCCTCACCATGAACACGGAGGACGTGAGGCGGGAGGAGCTCGAGCAGGCGGCGGCGGCCAGAGAGGCCATTCGACTCGAGGGTGACGTCATCACGGTGAACGGGTCGCTGCTTTTATCCCAGCAACAGCAGCAGCAGCAGCAGCAACAGCAGGAACATTATCCAGATCAAGATGAAGCTGGCTTTGTCGATGAGGAAGCTGAAACCGACACCATCGGAGCGGCGTTCAGAGATCCCACGACTGTAGTGACTACTTACCACAGTAGTGTCAGACGAAGCTGCTGTCACAGAATCCTAGGCGGCTGCTGTTTCGGGTTTGGCAGCCGGTCTGCTGCTTCTAGAAGGCATCATCGAGGCAGAAGCAAAAAGCTGTTGTCCTCCGGACGAGGCCTGTTCGGAGCTGGCGCTGCTCCAGGGCACTCGGCTTCATCAAAATTGCAGCAGCCGCACCAGCACTACACCATTGCCAGGGCACCGGGCAAAATCCAGCACTTACTTTTTCCTCAGCATTCGTCTTTTCGCAGAAGCAACAACACCGTACTGACTCAGCTGCCCTGCCAGCCGCATCAGCCTGCTCAGCGATTTCAGCAGACCGCAGTAGCTCACCCAGCCTCTATTGTCAGCTGCATGTCAAAGCGCGCGTCCATCTGACAGCTCGATCTCTAATCTGTTTTATGATATGACGTCTTTTTTTATAATTTAAGGAATTTTGTGTGCAATTTTTATAGACAGTTTTTTGACTTCATTTGAAACATGTGACAGGTGTCTTAATTGAGCTAATCATAGACATTCAAATTGGCGCCACTTTTAAAGACATTCAAATTGGCGCCACTTTTAAAGACCTTCAAATTGGCGCCACTTTTAAAGACATTCAAATTGGCGCCACTGTTAAAGACATTCAAATTAGCGCAACTTGGACTATAACAGACGTTCAAATTCCGAGCCAATTGCACGTATTTAAACACCGAAGACTCAAAATATAAATGTCGTGTATTTAGCTAAACGCTGTGAGACACCATTAATAAAGCTGTCCTGTGTACCAGATGGAATTGCATTGCATTTAGGCCGTACACATATTGACATTGAATTACCCTTCAATTAAATGCACATTAAGCCATGTATTCCATTCAATTCAAAGTGTCTGCTCTTCAGCTTCTGCAAATAAAATTTATGAATCGTAAAGTTGCATCATGCTACTGTCAGTAGTAAAAAAGTATTAAGCATTAATCGTAACTTTTGCATAAGCTATTCGGTCATTTTGAAACCCAAGTCAAAATTAATTTACGATAGCAGGTAATTTTGCTAAGCATTTATTACAGTTACCATGGAGACGAGAGTTTGGCAGATCTGAATTTTCCAGAGCCTAAAATTAACATTAGAACAAATTTAGCAGTCATTGAATATTAAGTATTATTTTAACTTGTTTGTTCTGTAAATTTAATATCACATCAATTCGCATCTGTGAAGGAAACTATAATTGATTAATAATAACTATTATTAACGATTCAAATGTAGCCTGTTTGTATTTGGTCTCTTTCAATCTTGTAAAATATTATTTTGCTTGTAATTAGATTTTAAACATGAAATCCCAATTGATTAATGAGTTTATTAATCATCAAAGGTATAAACTCCTGCTTTGTCTCCCAAACCACCTTGTGACCGGTGTTCTGAAAATCAATAATGTTTCTTTAGGGTGCCAAAAATAGCGCCGACTACAGCAATTCTCAAAATAATGGACATGTAGGAACTTAGTCGTGTACATATACATGTTGAATTGTTGGCTTTGTCCACCAATCACAAAATCCATGACGACGCCCCTAAATCTGATCAATTAATCAATCATAACGTAATCAATCAATTAATCATCAGCTTGAGCAATCAATCAATCAATGACAGCATGATCAATCAATAAATCAATTATCAGTTTGATCAATCAATCAATCAATGAACAATTTTCTCAATCAATCAACCAACAATTAGCTCAATCAATCAATCAATCAATCAATGACAGCATGATCAATCAATAAATCAATTATCAGTTTGATCAATCAATCAATCAATGAACAATTTTCTCAATCAATCAACCAACAATTAGCTCAATCAATCAATCAATCAATCAATGACAGCATGATCAATCAATAAATCAATCATCAGTTTGATCAATCAATCAATCAATGAACAATTTTCTCAATCAATCAACCAACAATTAGCTCAATCAATCAATCAATCAATCAATGACAGCATGATCAATCAATAAATCAATCATCAGTTTGATCAATCAATCAATCAATGAACAATTTTCTCAATCAATCAACCAACAATTAGCTCAATCAATCAATCAATCAATCAATGACAGCATGATCAATCAATAAATCAATTATCAGTTTGATCAATCAATCAATCAATGAACAATTTTCTCAATCAATCAACCAACAATTAGCTCAATCAATCAATCAATCAATCAATGACAGCATGATCAATCAATAAATCAATCATCAGTTTGATCAATCAATCAATCAATGAACAATTTTCTCAATCAATCAACCAACAATTAGCTCAATCAATCAATCAATCAATCAATGACAGCATGATCAATCAATAAATCAATCATCAGTTTGATCAATCAATCAATCAATGAACAATTTTCTCAATCAATCAACCAACAATTAGCTCAATCAATCAATCAATCAATCAATGACAGCATGATCAATTATCAGTTTGATCAATCAATCAATCAATGAACAATTTTCTCAATCAATAAACCAACAATTAACTCAATCAATCAATCAATCAATCAATCAATGACAGCATGATCAATCAATCAATCAATCATCAGTTTGATCAATTAATCAATCAATGAACAATTTTCTCAATCAATCAACCAACAATTTGCTCAATCAATCAATCAATCAATCAATGACAGCATGATCAATCAATCAATCAATCATCAGTTTGATCAATCAATCAATCAATGAACAATTTTCTCAATCAATCAACCAACAATTTGCTCAATCAATCAATCAATCAATCAATCAATCAACCAACAATTTGCTCAATCAATCAATCAATCAATCAATGACAGCATGATCAATCAATCAATCAATCATCAGTTTGATCAATCAATCAATCAATGAACAATTTTCTCAATCAATCAACCAACAATTTGCTCAATCAATCAATCAATCAATCAATCAATCAATCAATCAACAATTTGCTCAATCAATCAATCAATCAATCAATCAATCAATCAACAATTTGCTCAATCAATCAATCAATCAACCAACAATTTGCTTAATCAATCAGTCAGTCAATCAATATCAGTTTGATCAATCAATGACAACGTGATCAATCAATCAATCAATCATCAGTTTGATCAATCAATCAATATCAGTTTGATCAATCAATGACAACGTGATCAATCAATCAATCAATCATCAGTTTGATCAATCAATCAATATCAGTCTGATCAATCAATGACAACGTGATCAATCAATCAATCAATCATCAGTTTGATCAATCAATCAATCATCAGTTTGATAAAAAATCAATCAAAGTTTCACCAATCAATTGATCATTTGTTCGATGAATCAATAATTTGCTCAATCAATAAATCAATCAATCAACAATCAATGATCAGCAGAAAGAATCAACTAGATAATAAATGCACAATTTATAAAAAATGAACTGCAAAATCCAAAAGCGGGTGAGACAAAACTGCAACGATTTGCTGTCAGTAATAAACTTTCTAAATGTGAAACTTGCTATACACAGAAACAAACTATAAAAAATGGCATAAATTCTTACAAAGTAAGATTATATTTATAAAATAATGTATGAAGCTTGATATTTCATATATAATATTAGTGTACGCTTATAATTAAAACCACAATGAAGACACACACTTTACATTACATATTACACATTACACATTACATAAGTTTACATTAGTAAAAAACACTGCACATGAATAACGATATTGAACTTATGTGAGAGAGTTTGATCCCGAAAATGACACAAGTTTTTTAAATTAAATATTTATAGTAGAAACAAATAAATTCTGAATATTTTCAACTTCTAATAATATAATTATTGAAGATAAATGTTACAATATAGACCTCATAAAATTGGCAATAAACTAAATGAGGATTTTATATTGATTTTAGGTCTGAAATAAATAATAAATCATGTACTAAAATTATAGAATAATACAAAATTTTATTAGTTCAACCCTGACTGCGTACAGCAAAAATTTAATAATATTACTTTTAAACACTACTAGTATGAGTAATATGACTAGCGTTTTACTGCAAAATTATATTGTATCATTTAGCAGGGCAGCATTTCAACAGGGCAGGATATGACGAAATGAAACAGTTAGCCAATACCCTTACTAAACAGTAGTAGGCACAAATAAAAAAACACATACGAAAGGAAATTAAAAGCAAAGAAAAACAGTAAAAAACAAACACATACACAAGATGTAGCTGGATTAGCCAGAGGCATATCAATTAAACATGACACAGTTTTAATGACGCAGATATTAACAAGCAAAATATCACAATAGGCTGCGTTAAGCATAATTTCATCATAGTTTATTACTCATCTCATCTAAGTAGCAACCATTGACAATTAATTAATTGCTAGACTTTAACAAGCTTCAATTTTAATGCCATCGAAATATGCGATATAACTGTTCCAATAGCATATGAGGTCGCTCTGTGTTACAACTAACTAACTGTGTTTTTAGGCAAAGATATTTTAAAAGATGGCACAAAACAGCAATAAAACTTTATGGCCAGCATTTCTATACACTTGTAGTAAGCATTTATATCTCAATATAATGGATGAGAAAAAGCAAATTGAGTAAAATGTCTGCTGCGTGAGTGGCGCCAATTGCATGGCAGGAAACACACTGAGGATCTGGGAGGCTGGCCCAGCAACTGAGGATCTGGGAGGCTGGCCCAGCAACTGAGGATTTGGGAGGCTGGCCCAGCAACTGAGGATCTGGGAGGCTGGCCCAGCAACTGAGGATCTGGGAGGCTGGCTCAGCAACTGAGGATCTGGGAGGCTGGCTCAGCAACTGAGGATCTGGGAGGCTGGCCCAGCAACTGAAGATCTGGGAGGCTGGCCCAGCAACTGAGAATCTGGGAGGCTGGCCCAGCAACTGAGGATCTGGGAGGCTGGCTCAGCAACTGAGGATCTGGGAGGCTGGCTCAGCAACTGAGGATCTGGGAGGCTGGCTCAGCAACTGAGGATCTGGGAGGCTGGCCCAGCAACTGAGAATCTGGGAGGCTGGCCCAGCAACTGAGAATCTGGGAGGCTGGCCCAGCAACTGAGAATCTGGGAGGCTGGCCCAGCAACTGAGGATCTGGGAGGCTGGCCCAGCAACTGAGGATCTGGGAGGCTGGCCTAGCAACTGAGGATCTGGGAGGCTGGCCCAGCAACTGAGGATCTGGGAGGCTGGCCCAGCAACTGAGGATCTGGGAGGCTGGCTCAGCAACTGAGGATCTGGGAGGCTGGCTCAGCAACTGAGGATCTGGGAGGCTGGCTCAGCAACTGAGGATCTGGGAGGCTGGCCCAGCAACTGAGGATCTGGGAGGCTGGCTCAGCAACTGAGGATTTGGGAGGCTGGCCCAGCAACTGAGGATCTGGGAGGCTGGCCCAGCAACTGAGGATCTGGGAGGCTGGCCCAGCAACTGAGGATCTGGGAGGCTGGCTCAGCAACTGAGGATCTGGGAGGCTGGCCCAGCAACTGAGGATCTGGGAGGCTGGCCCAGCAACTGAGGATCTGGGAGGCTGGCCCAGCAACTGAGGATCTGGGAGGCTGGCCCAGCAACTGAAGATCTGGGAGGCTGGCCCAGCAACTGAGGATCTGGGAGGCTGGCTCAGCAACTGAGGATCTGGGAGGCTGGCACAGCAATTGAGGATCTGGGGTCGTCCTCCATCAGTCCCTGCAACAGCCAGCCAGTCCAATAAATCACTCAGACAGGACATCATCATCCTCATCAACTGGGTGTCCGGCGTTGGACAGAACGAAGTGGCCGGCAACGTTGGCGGATCCGTGAAACGGTTGGACGTCCATCAGGGAGATGCCGTGGCCGCCGACTCCTCCTGTGTTGAGCACTATGGAGGTTGGCGCGGTTGACACGGTAGGCAGCACATTGCTGCCACCAGAAGCGGTGGAGGCTGCTGCAGCGGCCGCTGCTAGCAGGGCCTCCACCCCGGGCTGCTGGCTGCACGATCTGTGCTGCAGGAGCGCCTGACGGAGTGCCTGCCGGTAGCATGGTTCAGTGATCTGGTAGCTACGGGTTCATGGATCTGGTGGCTAAAGGAATCAAGGATCTGGTAGCTAAAGGAATCAAGGATCTGGTAGCTAAAGGAATCAAGGATCTGGCAGCTAAAGGAATCAAGGATCTGGTAGCTAAAGGAATCAAGGATCTGGTAGCTAAAGGAACCAAGGATCTGGCAGCTAAAGGAATCAAGGATCTGGTAGCTAAAGGAATCAAGGATCTGGCAGCTAAAGGAATCAAGGATCTGGCAGCTAAAGGAATCAAGGATCCGGCAGCTAAAGGAATCAAGGATCTGGTAGCTAAAGGAATCAAGGATCTGGTAGCTAAAGGAATCAAGTATCTGGCAGCTAAAGGAATCAAGGATCTGGTAGCTAAAGGAATCAAGGATCTGGTAGATAAAAGAATCAAGGATCTGGCAGCTAAAGGAATCAAGGATCTGGTAGCTAAAGGAATCAAGGATCTGGCAGCTAAAGGAATCAAGGATCTGGCAGCTAAAGGAACCAAGGATCTGGCAGCTAAAGGAACCAAGGATCTGGCAGCTAAAGGAATCAAGGATCTGGCAGCTAAAGGAATCAAGGATCTGGTAGCTAAAGGAATCAAGGATCTGGTAGCTAAAGGAATCAAGGATCTGGCAGCTAAAGGAATCAAGGATCTGGTAGCTAAAGGAACCAAGGATCTGGCAGCTAAAGGAATCAAGGATCTGGTAGCTAAAGGAATCAAGGATCTGGTAGCTAAAGGAACCAAGGATCTGGAAGCTAAAGGAATCAAGGATCTGGCAGCTAAAGGAATCAAGGATCTGGCAGCTAAAGGAACCAAGGATCTGGCAGCTAAAGGAATCAAGGATCTGGTAGCTAAAGGAACCAAGGATCTGGCAGCTAAAGGAATCAAGGATCTGGCAGCTAAAGGAATCAAGGATCTGGCAGCTAAAGGAATCAAGGATCTGGTAGCTAAAGGAACCAAGGATCTGGCAGCTAAAGGAACCAAGGATCTGGCAGCTAAAGGAATCAAGGATCTGGCAGCTAAAGGAATCAAGGATCTGGTAGCTAAAGGAACCAAGGATCTGGCAGCTAACTCACCTGGCTCTCATTTCGAACCCGCCTCAGCTCCTCAGCCAGCCGCCGCTTGTCATTCTCCAGCTCCTGGTTGCGAGCCTCCAGCTCTTCGATGTGCTTCTTTCGCTTCTCCCGGCACCTCGCTGCAGCCGCCCGGTTCCTCTCCAGCAGAAGTTTGCGTCGTTCGTCGTTGGACCCGCTGACTCCGCCGCCGCCGCCACCAATACTGCTGCCTCCTCCGGTGTCAGACAGAGACGAAGTGGTTGACTCGGCTGGCCGCTTCATGCTGACGTGCCCGACACCGGAGGCTGGGGCGGCGGCGGCGGTGAGACCGCCACGCATTCGATCGATCTCATCTGCTGGCAAATTGCTCATCACTTTTTTCCGCAGATTCTCCATCACCTCAGCTTTGCCTGGTTCCTGTTTCACTTGATGCTGCTGCTGCTGCTGAGATGATGTCGAAGCTGACGCAGCAGCGGTAAGAGTGGAACTGGCTGCTAGCTGGGTCAGCAAGTTGCTGTTTGCCGCTGCAGCAGCTGCTGATGTCACAGACGAAGTAGCAGATGCGGTCGTACTGGTTGAGGATGTTGAGTTGGGTTGTACCAGGAAGCTCTTGCCGCCGGGAAGGGTGACCAGGAATGACTGCTGAGCCTGGTTGGCCATCTGCTGCACCTGGGTGTTTGGGATACGAGGAGTCTGATATGATCTGAGTAGGGTGAGCATCAATCTGAATCAGATCTGAGTAGGGTGAGCATCAATCTGAGTCAGAACTGAATAGGGTGAGCATCAATCAGAGTCAGATCTGAGTAGGGTGAGCATCAATCAGAGTCAGATCTGAGTAGGGTGAGCATCAATCAGAGTCAGATCTGAGTAGGGTGAGCATCAATCAGAGTCAGAACTGAGTAGGGTGAGCATCAATCAGAGTCAGATCTGAGTAGGGTGAGCATCAATCAGAGTCAGATCTGAGTAGGGTGAGCATCAATCAGAGTCAGATCTGAGTAGGGTGAGCATCAATCAGAGTCAGAACTGAGTAGGGTGAGCATCAATCAGAGTCAGATCTGAGTAGGGTGAGCATCAATCAGAGTCAGATCTGAGTAGGGTGAGCATCAATCAGAGTCAGAACTGAGTAGGGTGAGCATCAATCAGAGTCAGAACTGAGTAGGGTGAGCATCAATCAGAGTCAGAACTGAGTAGGGTGAGCATCAATCAGAGTCAGAACTGAGTAGGGTGAGCATCAATCAGAGTCAGATCTGAGTAGGGTGAGCATCAATCTGAGTCAGATCTGAGTAGGGTGAGCATCAATCAGAGTCAGAACTGAGTAGGGTGAGCATCAATCAGAGTCAGAACTGAGGTGAACTCACTTGAAGAATCTGCTGCTGCAGTTGGTACTGAAGTGCTTGACTTTGCAACATCTCGGAGGGACCCGGCTTTTGTTGCTGTTCAATTTGCTGCGGTTGCTGCTGCTGCTGTAGAAGTTGCTGCTCCTGCTGCTGCTGCTGCTGCTGCAATAGCAATTTCTGCTGAGCAATATAATTAGCTCCAGATTTAATATCTACTAAAGAACCGCGAAGAGCTCTGCTTGAGGCGGCCGGTTGCTGGGTAGCAACAGTCGGTCTGAGCACAGTTGATAAAGATGCAGCCGCAGAAGCTGTGGCGGCGGTGGCTGCAACGGAACTGGAGGTGATGGTGTTGGCCAGCAGCTGCAGTCCGGGCACCTCGCTAGGACCAGACGAAGCCACGTCCAATCTTGGCATCTTTGTCGGCGACAGATCCAACGGGGTACTTCTACTAGCCGATGACAGGACCTCCTTGATCATGGGGGTGCTGATTTTGGCATTGAGGATATCTGGCGTGGGAACAGACTCTATCCAGGAGGCGGAGTTAGCCGCAGCAGACGCTGCTGCCGCTGATGAAGAGGCTGTCGGCTGCTGGTGCTTCTGCAGGTTAAACTGCTTGAACGAAGCCTCAAACGGGTTGGTGCTGCCCCCGCCGTTGCCTCCGTTCGATGGTACGGCAGAAAGATTCAATAAGCCGGTGAGGCCCATGGAACCGGTGTCCAGGGTGACCACAGGTGATAGGGAAATCACCGGCGTGTCCAGAACTTTACCCCGAAGCTCCTTCATTGGCGACGGAGTGTCCAGCGACACGGTGGCGGTGGCTTCGGGTTTGGTGTAAAGCGGCAGTGTGGAGTGCACCTTCAATCGGTGCTGAGTCAACTCCATATTGGAGCTGAAAGATTTGCCGCAGGTTTCACAGGCTAAACCAGCAGATTTGGAAGCCATAAAATATTTGTTTCCCAGTTAAATTATTTTATTGAGATTGCACTACTAACAGTAGCTCTGCTGCCTATACAGTGATAAATGGGGTCTAACTCATACCAAATGAACCCATGGCACATTCATTTGGGGGCTTGCTTGTCTAAAAAATTCACCAATATTTTCTAATGCTTATATATGGAAGCATACCCTCTTCATTAGAAATTTCACAAGTAAATTTATACAAGAAATAATATTTGTTTTAGGTTGCAAAAGAATTCAATGTCTATTTTTATTTTAAATACACCTAAAAATTTTAGTACAAATTGTAACTAAATTATAAGAAAAAATAATTTGTTTTTTTACATTAAGTTCTTAGAATTGTAAATATTAGGTAATGTCAAGGACTGGATACTATTAGGATACTGCCAGAATAATACTAAGATGCTACCATAAATATACTAAGACATTAACTAACAAAATAGAATTTAAACAGCCCAATGACAACCTTGATGGTAATATTAGGATTTTTCAAGAGGAAAGATCAAACAGCACTATAATACGAAGGCTGAGCAATAAGTTTCCGGATGTGCCCAGACAGAAATAGTTAGAGAGAAAAAAGCAGTAACAGCTTTTTAAAGTACTCTCCAGCAGATTTGATGCAAATTTTCATGTGCTCAAACCACTTGCTAAAGCAGCTGGACCAATCTGAAGCAGGCACCTCCTCCACATGCTGGATGAAGGCCTCCACTGCAGCTTCTGGTGATCCATAGTGGATTCCTCGCATCCTGCGCTTGATTTGTGGAAACACAAAAAAGTTGCAGGGGGCCCGGTTGGGGCTGTAGGGTGGATGACCGAGCTCTTGAATGTGCTCTCCGGCCAGGAACTCCGCCACCTGTCGAGCCTTGTGGACCGGGGCATTGTTGTGATGGAGAAGGATGCCCTAAGCTTGAGTCCTTGGGCGACGCCTGGAGAGAGCGCTCAGCACTTCTGGCAGGCAAACGTTGGTGTACTAGTCACCAGTGACTGTGCGCTGCTGCACAAGTGGAACCGTGGCCAGATGACCGGTTTTTGCCACAAAAATGCCACCATCTGCTTTGCCACACTGTGCTTTCGCTGAAGCTGGGATGGTGGGGTGCCACCAACTGGAGTCCACTGGGCCGACTGCTGCTTAGTCACCGGGTCGAAACTATAGATCCAGGACTTGTCACTACTGACAATATCCCAGACCAAGTTTGAGCTGTTTCTGTTGAATCTGTCAAGCATGGTGCGGCACCAGGTCACCCGAGCCTCCTTCTGCTCTGGAGTCAGCTAAGGCACACAGCATGCAGAAATCTTGCTCAGGTTGAACTGTGAATGCAGGATCATCCTGATGGATCCTGATGAAATACCCAACTCTGCCTCTATCTAGGCCACAGTCACTCGGGCATACATGCGCAACAGTCGCCAAGTCAGCCGATCCGGCCTACCGATTTGGCAGCCAACCAAGGAAGTCGCAAAAATGCCCACCCAAAAAATACCCAGGTAGTAGTACTAAGTACATGGTACATGGTACTAAGTACAAGAGGCATTTTGACTTAATAAGACAGTCATAGTTACTCCTGCCGTATAACTAAAGTAGTGTTAATTTTGCTTTACACTATTTACACTAGGTTTTTTTTTACATGTAAGTCGCATTTTTGGCCAAAAACTATGTCACATTTTGTTAAAACTAAGTCGCATGGCTGACTGAATTTTGGAGGTTGCGCATGTATGCACTCGGGCATCATCCTCAACCATGGCCCAGATAGTAGCAACATTATTCCTTCATTCCTTGATGAAGTCCTTATCCAAAAAAGGCTTCATCTGGCAAGCTAGTAGATGGGAGACCTTGTAGCTTGCATAAGTCACCTTGTTAGCCTTAGTGGTCTGCTTGTGGCATGCCAACATCAATCAATTTGAGGACATTTGAGCTTTGTGGCTGTGACTTCTATTCATATTATTGTGATTTGGTTTTGATTTCTATATAGTTTGGCATAGTTTTTTATGCAGCCATATTTTTAATTGCATTTTTCATGCTTTATAGGATTTTGTGTCTGTGAGCTGCAATGCACAAGTTATACCTCAGCAACTAGCTAACAATGTTTAGCAACTAGCAAATGAATATATAGCAAACTGGTAAGATTGCAATATATATAACCAATGCTAATCATACATGCACAACAGTCGGCCGAGTCGGCCAATCCGGCCGATTGATTTGGCAACCAATCAAGGAAGTCGCAAAAATGCCCACTCAAAAAACACCCTAGTAGTAGTACTAAGTAGCTGACGAAGCATTTTGGCTTAATAAGAGAGTCATAGTTACTCCTGCCATTTACCCAAACTTGCGTTAATTTTGCTTTACGGTTTTTTTACATGCAAGTCGCATTTTTGGCCAAAAACTATGTCGCATTTTTTTAAAACTAAGTTGCACGGCCAACCGAATTTTGGAGGTTGCGCATGTATGATGCTAATGGGCAATGAAATGAGTCATAAAAATAATGTGACAGGCATGCATACTTTAAACTGCATTTTTATATTTCATATCTTCCTCTTTGTGTCCGTCAGTGTGAGCAGCATTTTTACCTTCAAATTTTTGCATTGCAATTGTTTGTATACAAAATACAAATATAGAAATCCATGTTTATTCATTTTTTTACATAGGAACTCTTTGAGAGCAAGATGTCTAACATTTAGATTGAAAAGAAAAGAAACAAGTTGACGAAATGCCAGTTGATGAAATATCTGGTCACCATATTGATAGATTGCATATATATAACATAGCTACTACACTAGCAATGTTATGAGTTTTTTTTAATTTTCTAATTGCAAATAATCTGTAACAATGAAAAATTTGTTAAAAGCTTCAATCACCAAGACCAAAGTAATATATTTGCAATTTTATGTAGCCAACTTTTTGCTAAATAGATCACTTTCTTTTACCAAAATGTTTAACTAAAAGTCACTTTTGCTAAAGCGTCTTGCTAAAAATTCCTTTGCCAAAATGGACTATACCCATATACCATGTACTGATGTACATACCTTTATGTCATGTTATATGCCAATTTAAGTGAATGATGGAATTTGGAATTTAGTGAATGATTCTATAGGATAACCAAAAAACATATTGTGCTTTACTTGCTTGAGTAGGATTTGTATAATTCCATGGCATGTTATATAAATCTTTGTAATAGGCCTACTTTTAATTATAATATTAAAAGGAATTATTTTAATATTTAAAATATTTTAATTAGGCCTATATATAGATAACACAAGTAATAGTAGCAATGCCCACCTGGCCCTGCCTGACTTAACTAGGTCTAACTAGTCTTACACTTAAATAGGCCGCCTATTGAGATCTTATAAACTTAGGTAATAAACTAATATAAATTAAAAACTTAAAACTACATTTCGCTTTATGCCTTTAATTGCTTTTTAAACCTACATGTAGTACAACCAAGGCTAAAGGTTAAACCTACATACTTAAGCCAGTTAAAGGACTTTTGTAAAGATAACTAAGTGACTTTTGCTATTAAACAGTTTTAAATATATATTGCAATCAAATCAAGCCATAGCCCATAGACTATTACTAACTAACTTAGACCACAACTTCCTTTTAGAAAGTTTTCAACGAAACAGGGTACTTAAATATTTATGTGATTAAAACAAATATGCAACTAGTTTAAAAGTTTTATCTGTGTACTTTCAATAAAAGCCAATTAAATAAAAATAAAACTAACAGTCTACGTGCATACCTAAAAAATTATAATTTTTTAATATAGATATCGATAACGGTTTTTAAAGATACTCTCACTCTTATAATTGTGGTTAACGAACTTACAATTGTCGAAAGATGCATGATGCATCATTGCATGTATGTATTAGCCTGTTAGATATTACCACCATAACGTAAGAAAAGAATTGTGTATTTAAATGATACTTGAAGACTTGCATTTTGATCTGTTTAGACCTAACAATATCTAAGTTTATTGTCTAAACTAAATTTCTCTGTACTGCTACGACACACGTGTCACCTATTTATTTGTAATTAAATTAACTAATACTAATAGCAATGCTAGTGGCAATGGTGTTGGCCTATTCTATTCAAATAGCTTTTGGAGGTTATATTGTTGCAAGACTAAAGTGTCTATATATCATTTTATTTTGGCTTTTTATATACTAGGCCTAACCCCCCTAAAGAATGAATTCTGGCAATGTCCTAGGCCTACTTTCCCGCATTAAATTATTTTGACCCGATTTTCATTATTTTCAGCGTAAATCATAGCTGGACAACCTTGAGCACCTGTAAATATCCTACCTCCTACCAATTTGCGGCCATTGGTAGACCCTGTGACCTTAAAATCAATCATTGTGATTGAGAATACCATTGAAGCACTTGGGCCCACATGAAGGCAACGTTTTGTAGTCAGCATGGCACCAATGACAACCTTTTTGACTCCCACCTTAGCAAGTTTCCCTGGCGCTAACTCTAGGGGCCTACCCAAAAATTTTAAATCTTGAATAAACTTGCTTTTGTTTGTTTGTTTCACTTATTTTGGGTCAAAAGAATAATTTAACACGGGAAACTGGGACATTGCCTGAATTCTTTATATACTAGGCCTCTGTAAATATATTTTGATAAGAATATCTAATACATCAGTTTGACCTTCCTTGTCATTGACTGCCTCTACTGATATTAACAATAATAAACATAATTAAAATAGCCAAAACCTTTTCTATATTACCTAATTTAATTTACTTGAAATACTAATAACAAATGAATTCTAATTTAAGTTAGGTCTTTTAATAAGACTTTTTATAACTTTTAATAAAGTTTTTAGTAAGATTTTGGAAGTTTAAAATTTATTATTTTTGAGATTTGTATCTAATAGATATTAGATAAAGCAGTAGTAAAAAGATAATAACAGGATCATAAAAAAGTTTAACTTTTTAATTTTGGTTCATATGGCACTTTATGCCTATGGCACTTTTAAATAGGAAAGTTTATTGCAGAGTGTGACCTTTTATAGAAAGGTTAAGGATTTTTTTAGTTTATGAAAATAACTTTTTTAGTTATGTTGCAATGGTTTCTCCTTTATATAATCCCAATGATGCCACTAAGTTATGTTGCAATGGTTTCTCCTTTATATAATCCCAATGATGCCACTAAGTTGTTACAGGGGTTTTGCTTCTTACTAAAATATCTATTGCTTCAACCAAGTTGTTATAGGCATGTTTTTTTATACAATCCACTTCGGTAATAGCCACTTTGGTAACAATAACAAATGATGACCACTTCAGTAACAGCCATTTTGGTAGCAGCCATTTTGGTAACAAAATGTGACCACTTCGGTAACAAGGGAGAATAACAATATATATTTTAATGTGCTTTAAGAAATGAATTCAAACAAAATTTTGAGACAGAAGTGCAATGTATTTGACAACGATTAGCCAACAAGGATTTGGCTATCTAATAATAATAGCCAACAATAATAAAACATTGTTTTATTGTGTGTTCAATCAATTAATTTGAATTTCCAGGTGCATTTGATACAAGATATATCATAGACAAATTTTTCTAGAAGAAATATATTGTTTCTTATTTTTTTAATATATGCGCACAAAGGTTAACATAATAGTCAATAAGTCAGTCTAGTACATGTGAAGATATACATTTATGTACATATATAAATGTACTATAGTATTATGTATGTAAATCTTACAAGTAAATGTACAAGTAGTGCAAAATTAACTAAAAATTTAATTAAGCACAAATGCTGAAAATACTGATAAGCACAGAGTAAAGAAAAGAAATTATTATACAGTACATGTAGAAAATAAAACGAATATATTTGCTTTTAAGAAATGGTAGTGCTATCAACTTACAACAGAAAGCATTAGTAGAGTCAACATTTATATAGAAGTTTTGCAACCCCAAGGTCTGTATGTGGCTCCAAATTTCTTGCGAGAAGTGAAAGCTACAGCCATGTCATTCAATATTTGGGAAAACAGACTTTACCACCTTCCACATGGCTGCTTCAAAGTCTATCACAAGGCTTTGAATTCAAAGTTCTGGGACAAGTTCCTTTAATTTTTGTAAGACAGCATTTTAGTCACAAGTACTCTTGTCAGACATGAGTAGAAAAGCTAAAGGAACTTCTTTGACACTGTCACTTTGCTGGATGTACCCATGAATTATGTAGAGCTGCTGAAAAGCTCTTTAACAACAAAAAAGGTGCCGTCACCATGCCACTTTTTGCAGCATTCTAAAAGACTAAGTTGCCTATAAATGGCAAAAATAAAGTGCCGCTTGCCAGTTTTACATACCAGCACATCAGCGCGGAGAAAGTCATCAGGAATTGCATTCTGACGTACTTCGAACTCCAAGTTAGTGGGCTCCTGTGAATGCAGAGCAGTGCGTGCACAATTAGCTACTCGTGCAAGGAGGTCGGGTCTTGGCACATTAGGAAGCTGCATAATTTGCTCCTCATTCTCGAGTACAACCTGCTCAGCGATTTCAACGGTGGGTGTAAAAAGATGCTACTTTGCTCGCTCACATGCATCATGAGTAAGCTCTCGTCTTAAAACTGGTTGAGCAACTGGCCTGCAGGTGTGAACATTTTTTCCATTAGTATATACACTGTTGCATTCAATGATGGAAGCAGCACACTGCATTTGAGCATTACAAATTGTGCAGCGCCAGTATATCCTTTCAGCCCGACTAAATTGGCAACTATAGCTGAAGCCATCAGATTGAATGAGCAAATCTTTTTCCTTGCTCGATGATTTTGGCACTAGAGTGAATGTGATTTCTTGAGGTTCTTTAGCTACTTCTATAGTGCTATCATCATCTAAGGAGCTTTCAAAGTGTCACTAAATCTTTATCAACCTATGTTCTACATTTATAAAATCTACATTTACAAAATTATGCCTGGGTAAGGGACTTGATTAGGGATTTAAAATCTATAATATAATAATGAAGAAATAACTAAAGATTATATAATATACATGTATATTATGTCACATACTACAAGTACTAATAAAATTTTTAGATTGTTACAGTTTAAAGTTCTATATAGTTATTTACTTTTGCATCACCCACCAAATATAATATAATTATCACCCAATACAGTATAATAGGCACATATGTTATATAAAGGGTGCATATTATATAAAGGCGCAGTTATTCAAGGCTTCCTTTTAAAGGCACTTTATTGTTTACAGCTATACCTAGCTATCTCTATTTGCATACTCTTAACTCACCTGAATTGCATTCTCGGTGTTGCCTTCTTTGACAAGAATCACAAAGAAGTCCCTCCTCAGTTCTTTTCACTCGCTATAGGCAGACAACGCACTGTGACATGTTTTTCAAAGAATTAAAAAATTGCAATCTCTTGTCTCAAGCCTTGATTCTCCACTCTATATAAAAATAAAAATAATAGTTATGCCCCATGCCAGCCACAGAAGTGGCCAAAAGGGGGGAGCATCAAATTGCGCATTTCAGAGCTAGGTCTCTAATGTGCTTCACACCGGCTGCCTGGCTAGGTGCTCGCGCATCTTCAAAAAGGTAGTCAATGTAGCGGGCTGATTGTCCCTGGCCACGCCTGCGCAGTCCCTGCAATGTCCATAACAGGATATCCTGCAGCGGCTCTGGGCAGTAAGCTTCAGCCCAGATGACATGTCCGGCAAGCCGCAGGTGCCACTGACTCAGCAGGGCAGAAGGCCGCGTCAGGCCTGTGCGCTTGTACAGGGATTTGGTTGTCTCGCTACCAGGGCCGCGGCAGGCGCCAAAACTGGCGTGGACTAGGGCCGCATGTGCCGCATCAAGCTGCGCCTCAAGCGCCCTAGTCACCGTCTAGGTCTCAGCATTATACAGCAGGGACCCTTATTACTCTATATATAACCTATCTATTTGTGTTTATACAAATTATATTACATCCTAATCAGAAAACTTAGTGGTACTTAGCAATAAAGTATTCAACAATTTAATGATTAAATTATTATGTACTATAATAAATTAACATAAAGATATAGTGCTGAAAGTTGTAAATCTGCATTACCAAAATGGTCAATATTTAATACCAAAGTGGCTGTTACCAAAGTGGCTGTTACCGAAATGGACAGTTACCATTTTTATACACTAATAAATCTCACAAACTGCTACCAAAGTTGTACTAAGGACTAATGCTTTTATTCTCTAAATAATAATTTTATTACTGTTGATACCAAAGTTGTTTCTATAGTTCCTATAATGCTTGTACTTTTATTGATTATATGTATTGTATATGTTATAAGTAGCATTTGTATTTTTATTGGTAATATATACACTTTTATTGGTAGCTTATATACTTTTCTACTGGTAGCGCATGTACTTATCTATTGGTCTAAGCAGTCTTAAGGCATTTACAAATTCATTTTTAGATGCAAAATCTTAGACACATTCTGTTCAATTCACTTTGACAAAAACTTGCATACACATTTCTAAATTGCCAAAAAATCTTTAAACCAGGTAATATTATACTTACTATTTTTTATAGAATAGATTAACTTATATTTCATGCTACTTAAAAGTAGCAATGCTTTTTTGTAGTGCACTGCCATTATAAGGAAGCAATGGTGTAGTTAAAGGCAATACTATGGCTTACTTCTGAATTACCACATTTTTATAATTGTAGCCATAGGATCCATTTTTGCATTCATATATATTTTATTACTAGTGCATAAATTATGTGTATTCTTTTAATTTATATAGTTAAATTTTTATTATAAAAAGTGAACTAAATCCTTTTTTCATGCAAATTAATTTAGTGTTATTATTTAATTATTAAAAACACAAACAGCATAGCCAGACAATTTCATAATTAACAGTAAAGCTTAATTCCTTGCCATGGAGGAAGAGGCTTCAAAAGCAGTTGGTTCAAGCTCTGCAGGCATACCAGCTAGTGCTACAACAGATAATGTACCAGCGGCAATGGAAAGCAGTCAGGATACCCAAGCTGAAGTGACTGTTGCTCCTGCTACTGATGAAAGTAATGAAGCTGGTTGTGGTTCTTCCAACTCCTGGTTGAACATGGGCTCTTGGCTGTCCTATGCTAAGGAGCAGTCAGCCACAGTCTACCAGAGCACCAGATCGCAGAGTGCCCAAGTCTGGGGCTTTGTCAAAAAAGATTTGGGAGAATTCGCATCGACTCTTAAAGCTGATACTAAAGCTGTTTATGAGCAGGTAAGATTATTAGCGAAGGGTAATATAATCATTATCTACTGAAATGTCATGTGAGTGAGTAGCAGTGCCTACTAAAGTATCATCTGAGTGAGTAGCAGTACCTATTGAAGTATATTTGAGAGAATAGCAGTACTTACTGGAATAACATTTAAGTAAGTAGCGGTACCTACTGAAGTATCATCTGAGTGAGTAGCGGTACCTACTGAAGTATCATCTGAGTGAGTAGCGATACCTACTGAAGTATCATCTGAGTGAGTAGCGGTACCTACTGAAGTATCATCTGAGTGAGTAGCGGTACCTATTGAAGTATATTTGAGAGAATAGCAGTACTTACTGGAATAACATTTAAGTAAGTAGCGGTACCTACTGAAGTATCATCTGAGTGAGTAGCGGTACCTACTGAAGTATCATCTGAGTGAGTAGCGGTACCTACTGAAGTATCATCTGAGTGAGTAGCGGTACCTATTGAAGTATATTTGAGAGAATAGCAGTACTTACTGGAATAACATTTAAGTAAGTAGCGGTACCTACTGAAGTATCATCTGAGTGAGTAGCGGTACCTACTGAAGTATCATCTGAGTGAGTAGCGGTACCTACTGAAGTATCATCTGAGTGAGTAGCGGTACCTACTGAAGTATCATCTGAGTGAGTAGCGGTACCTACTGAAGTATCATCTGAGTGAGTAGCGGTACCTACTGAAGTATCATCTGAGAGAGTAGCGGTACCTACTGAAGTATCATCTGAGTGAGTAGCGGTACCTACTGCAGTAACAGTGAAATGTCATTAACTACTACATAAATTCTTACATTATTCAGGTTCGCGCAAGCTCGGGAGTTGAAGGCGAAGATGGTGGCGCTAGCGAAGGCGGCGCTGGTCACCATTCTGACACTACTCAGCGACTTCGAAGCGGCCTGAGCAGCCTGGTGAGCACGGTGGCTAACGCGATGTACATTCCACCAGACGACAGCGATGAGCAGGCGCTGGTGGTCACCAAAGACGGAGAAGTGTGCGCTCACGACTGGGAGAAGAGCAGGATTGACGCTCTGAAGGCGGATCCCGCTACGTTTCTCACAGATCCCCAGGTAAATTGACATAACACATTTTTGTCAATCTAGAAATCCTCATTTTCCCTAATTCAAAAAGTCCCCATTTTTTTCCTAAACTAGAAAGATCCTTATTTTTCCTCTAGTCAGATCGATCCCCATTCTTCCCCTAGTCAGAAAGATCCCCATTCTTCCCCTAGTCAGAAAGATCCCCATTCTTCCTCTAGTCAGAAAGATCCCCAATCTTCCCCTATCCGAGATCCCTATTCTCCCCCAATAAAATCCCCGAACCCATTCTGCAGGGCCAACCGGAGGCATTCCTGGCCTTCCTAAGCGAATTCAACGCAGACTCTGAGCAGCAGGAAATCTCCGAGCTGTTGATGTCATCCTCCGAGCTGCGCTCCCTCTATTCACAGCTGGTGCCCGCTGAGATGCCGCACAAGCACTTCTGGGCCAGGTTCGTTCAACTGTCACTGACAGGCCCTCAAATTTTCATCCTACGTAATTCTCTTAACTGAAAAAATTCCTAAGAGTATTCAAATCCCTAGCCTTCAAAATCCCAAATCCTCAACTGTAGGATACCAAAAATCCCCAACTGGAGAATTCCCCAAATCCACAACTGGAGAATCCCCCAAATCCTCAACTGAAGAATCCCCCAAATCCCCAACTGGAGAATCCACAAAACCCCTAACTGGAGAATCCCCGAAACCTGCAAATGGAGAATCCCCCAAATCCCCAACTGGAGAATCCCCAAAATCCCCAACTGGAGAATCCCAACTAGAGAATCCCCAACTGGAGAATCCCCAACTGGAGAATCCCCAACTGGAGAATCCACAAAACCCCTAACTGGAGAATCCACAAAACCCCTAACTGGAGAATCCCCGAAACCTGCAAATGGAGAATCCCCCAAATCCCCAACTGGAGAATCCCCGAAACCTGCAAATGGAGAATCCCCCAAATCCCCAACTGGAGAATCCCCAAAATCCCCAACTGGAGAATCCCAACTAGAGAATCCCCAACTGGAGAATCCCCAACTGGAGAATCCTCAAAATCCCCAACTGAAGAATCCCCAAAATCCCCAACTGGAGAATCCCCAAAATCCCCAACTGGAGAATCCCCAAAATCCCCAACTGGAGAATCCACAAAATCCCCAACTGGAGAATCCCCAAAATCCCCAACTGGAGAATTCCCCAAATCCACAACTGGAGAATCCCCTAAATCCTCAACTGAAGAATCCCCCAAATCCCCAACTGGAGAATCCTCAAAATCCCCAACTGGAGAATCCCCAAAATCCCCAACTGGAGAATTCCCCAAATCCACAACTGGGGAATCCCCCAAATCCTCAACTGAAGAATCCCCCGAATCCCCAACTGGAGAATCCACAAAACCCCTAACTGGAGAATCCCCGAAACCTGCAAATGGAGAATCCCCAAAATCCCCAACTGGAGAATCCCAACTAGAGAATCCCCAACTGGAGAATCCCCAACTGGAGAATCCTCAAAATCCCCAACTGGAGAATCCCCAAAATCCCCAACTGGAGAATCCACAAAACCCCTAACTGGAGAATCCCCGAAACCTGCAAATGGAGAATCCCCCAAATCCCCAACTAGAGAATCCCCAAAATCCCCAACTGGAGAATCCCAACTAGAGAATCCCCATTTGGAGAATCCTCAAAATCCCCAACTGGAGAATCCCCAAAATCCCCAACTGGAGAATCCTCAAAATCCCCAACTGGAGAATCCCCAAAATCCCCAACTGGAGAATCCACAAAACCCCTAACTGGAGAATCCCCGAAACCTGCAAATGGAGAATCCCCCAAATCCCCAACTAGAGAATCCCCAAAATCCCCAACTGGAGAATCCTCAAAATCCCCAACTGGAGAATCCCCAAAATCCCCAACTGGAGAATCCACAAAACCCCTAACTGGAGAATCCCCGAAACCTGCAAATGGAGAATCCCCCAAATCCCCAACTAGAGAATCCCCAAAATCCCCAACTGGAAAATCCCAACTAGAGAATCCCCAACTGGAGAATCCTCAAAATCCCCAACTGGAGAATCCCCAAAATCCCCAACTGGAGAATCCCCAAAATCCCCAACTGGAGAATCCCCAACTGGAGAATCCTCAAAATCCCTAACTGGAAAATCCCCGAAACCTCCAACTGGAGAATCCCCCAAATCCCCAACTGGAGAATCCCCGAAACCTGCAAATGGAGAATCCCCAAAACCTCCAACTGGAGAATCCTCAAAATCCCCAACTGGAGAATCCTCAAAATCCCCAACAGGAGAATCCCCAAAATCCCCAACAGGAGAATCCCCAAAATCCCCAACTGGAGAATCCCCAACTGGGGAATTCCCAATTGGAGAATCCCCAAATCCCCAACTGTCAAATCACACAAACTTTCCAGCTCAAGAATCCCTAGAGTCGCCAATTGAGAATCCCAAATCCCCAACTCCAAATCCAAAAAACTCCACAGATACTACTTTCGAGTCCGCGCCATTCGCGACACGGCCCGGCAGCGTCAGGAGTTAAAAAGGCGCGCCGCAGCCGCCGCCACCACTACCGCTGCTGCCGCTTCAGCTGCCGCAGCCGCCCCCGGCGGCGCCGCCGTCGAAGACCTGGACTCCATCAGCTGGGACGACTACGACGAGGACGAACCCGTCGTTCCCGACGCCGCCGCCGCTGGCAACGAAGACAAGTCCCACCAAGCCAGCGACTCTTTAAAGCTCTGTGAGCGCGGCGACACTATCGTGGTCCGACATCCGGCATCCGGCAGCAGCGAGGAGGGCAGCAGCGGTGGCAGCGGCCGCGGGGCTGCTCAACAGCAAACGCCAGCTGCCCAGCCTCCCGTTGATCTTCATCCTCCAGCCGCGGCGTCAGCCTCAGCTACGAAGATATTGACACTAGACGCCGATGTTGATGAAGATCTGGACATTGACGACGTGGAATTGACCGAGGAGGATCTGAAGAGGGCCCGCGAGCTGGCGGTTGGCGGCGGAGGTGCCGCGGCTGACGAGGAGGACGAAGATTTGGGAGAGGACGATTGGGGAAAATGGGAGTGATGCTGGGCTGGGCTGTAGGTTGGGATATTGAGCGAGGTGTTGTTTGTTTAATAGTGGCTGCGGATTTCTCTCTGGCTTTGGGATCATTGTCGGTATCTATTATTTTGATGTGCAAATTTGTTTTTGTTACCTGTATCTTAGAGTGCCACTTTCGGTAGAGGAAAACTTGTTTGCTCGATAAGATTCTTGTTTAGAGTGAATTTAGTGTCTAGAGTGACATTTAGAGTGAATATAGTGCCTAGAGTGACATTCAGAGTGACTATAGTGCCTAGAGTGACATTTAGAGTGAATACAGTGTCTAGAGTGACATTCAGAGTGACTATAGTGTCTAGAGTGACATTTAGAGTGAATATAGTGTCTAGAGTGACATTTATAGTGAATATAGTGTCTAGAGTGACATTTAGAGTGAATATAGTGCCTAGAGTGACATTTAGAGTGACTATAGTGTTTAAAGTGACATCTAGAGTGAATACAGTGTCTAGAGTGACATTTAGAGTGACTATAGTGTCTAGAGTGACATCTAGAGTGAATACAGTGTCTAGAGTGACATTTAGAGTGACTATAGTGTCTAGAGTGACTATAGTGTCTAGAGTGAATATAGTGTCTAGAGTGACATTTAGAGTGAATATAGTGTCTAGAGTGACTATAGTGTCTAGAGTGACTATAGTGTCTAGAGTGACTATAGTGTCTAGAGTGACATTTAGAGTGAATATAGTGTCTAGAGTGACTATAGTGTCTAGAGTGACTATAGTGTCTAGAGTGACATTCAGAGTGACTATAGTGTCTAGAGTGACATTCAGAGTGAAAATAGTGTCTAGAGTAACTATAGTGTCTAGAGTGACATTTAGAGTGAATATAGTGTCTAGAGTGACTATAGTGTCTAGAGTGACATTTAGAGTGACTATTTGTCTAGAGTGACATTCAGAGTGACTATAGTGTCTAGAGTTACTAAATTACTATAGTGTCTAGAGTGACATTTAGAGTGACTATAGTGTCTAGAGTGACATCTAGAGTGAATACAGTGTCTAGAGTGACATTTAGAGTGACTATAGTGTCTAGAGTGACTATAGTGTCTAGAGTGACATTTAGAGTGAATATAGTGTCTAGAGTGACTATAGTGTCTAGAGTGACTATAGTGTCTAGAGTGACTATAGTGTCTAGAGTGACATTCAGAGTGAAAATAGTGTCTAGAGTAACTATAGTGTCTAGAGTGACATTTAGAGTGAATATAGTGTCTAGAGTGACTATAGTGTCTAGAGTGACATTTAGAGTGACTATTTGTCTAGAGTGACATTCAGAGTGACTATAGTGTCTAGAGTTACTAAATTACTATAGTGCCTAGAGTGACATTTAGAGTGAATACAGTGTCTAGAGTGACATTCAGAGTGACTATAGTGTCTAGAGTGACATTCAGAGTGAAAATAGTGTCTAGAGTAACTATAGTGTCTAGAGTGACATTTAGAGTGAATATAGTGCCTAGAGTGACATTTAGAGTGACTATAGTGTCTAAAGTGACATCTAGAGTGAATACAGTGTCTAGAGTGACATTTAGAGTGACTATAGTGTCTAGAGTGACATCTAGAGTGAATACAGTGTCTAGAGTGACATTTAGAGTGACTATAGTGTCTAGAGTGACTATAGTGTCTAGAGTGACTATAGTGTCTAGAGTGACATTTAGAGTGAATATAGTGTCTAGAGTGACTATAGTGTCTAGAGTGACTATAGTGTCTAGAGTGACATTCAGAGTGACTATAGTGTCTAGAGTGACATTCAGAGTGAAAATAGTGTCTAGAGTAACTATAGTGTCTAGAGTGACATTTAGAGTGAATATAGTGTCTAGAGTGACATTTAGAGTGACTATTTGTCTAGAGTGACATTCAGAGTGACTATAGTGTCTAGAGTTACTAAATTACTATAGTGTCTAGAGTGACTATAGTGTCTAGAGTGACATTTAGAGTGACTATAGTGTCTAGAGTGACATTCAGAGTGACTATAGTGTCTAGAGTGACATTCAGAGTGACTATAGTGTCTAGAGTGACATTCAGAGTGACTATAGTGTCTAGAGTGACTATAGTGTCTAGAGTGACATTTAGAGTGAATACAGTGTATGGAGTGACATTTAGAGTGAATATAGTGTCTAGAGTGACATTTAAAGTGAATATAGTGTCTAGAGTGACATTTAGAGTGAATATAATGTCTAGAGTGACTATAGTGTCTAGAGTGACTATAGTGTCCAGAGTGACTATAGTGTCTAGAGTGTCATTCAGAGTGACTATAGTGTCTAGAGTGACATTTAGAGTGAATACAGTGTCTAAAGTGACATTTAGAGTGAATATAGTGTCTAGAGTGACATTTAGAGTGAATATGGTGTCTAGAGTGACATTTAGAGTGAATATAATGTCTAGAGTGTCATTTAGAGTGACTATAGTGTCTAGAGTGACTATAGTGGCTAGAGTGACATTCAGAGTGACTATAGTGTCTAGAGTGACATTTATAGTGAATATAGTGTCTAGAGTGACATTTAGAGTGAATATAGTGCCTAGAGTGACATTTAGAGTGACTATAGTGTTTAAAGTGACATCTAGAGTGAATACAGTGTCTAGAGTGACATTTAGAGTGACTATAGTGTCTAGAGTGACATCTAGAGTGAATACAGTGTCTAGAGTGACATTTAGAGTGACTATAGTGTCTAGAGTGACTATAGTGTCTAGAGTGAATATAGTGTCTAGAGTGACATTTAGAGTGAATATAGTGTCTAGAGTGACTATAGTGTCTAGAGTGACTATAGTGTCTAGAGTGACTATAGTGTCTAGAGTGACATTTAGAGTGAATATAGTGTCTAGAGTGACTATAGTGTCTAGAGTGACTATAGTGTCTAGAGTGACATTCAGAGTGACTATAGTGTCTAGAGTGACATTCAGAGTGAAAATAGTGTCTAGAGTAACTATAGTGTCTAGAGTGACATTTAGAGTGAATATAGTGTCTAGAGTGACTATAGTGTCTAGAGTGACATTTAGAGTGACTATTTGTCTAGAGTGACATTCAGAGTGACTATAGTGTCTAGAGTTACTAAATTACTATAGTGTCTAGAGTGACATTTAGAGTGACTATAGTGTCTAGAGTGACATCTAGAGTGAATACAGTGTCTAGAGTGACATTTAGAGTGACTATAGTGTCTAGAGTGACTATAGTGTCTAGAGTGACATTTAGAGTGAATATAGTGTCTAGAGTGACTATAGTGTCTAGAGTGACTATAGTGTCTAGAGTGACTATAGTGTCTAGAGTGACTATAGTGTCTAGAGTGACTATAGTGTCTAGAGTGACTATAGTGTCTAGAGTGACATTCAGAGTGAAAATAGTGTCTAGAGTAACTATAGTGTCTAGAGTGACATTTAGAGTGAATATAGTGTCTAGAGTGACTATAGTGTCTAGAGTGACATTTAGAGTGACTATTTGTCTAGAGTGACATTCAGAGTGACTATAGTGTCTAGAGTTACTAAATTACTATAGTGCCTAGAGTGACATTTAGAGTGAATACAGTGTCTAGAGTGACATTCAGAGTGACTATAGTGTCTAGAGTGACATTCAGAGTGAAAATAGTGTCTAGAGTAACTATAGTGTCTAGAGTGACATTTAGAGTGAATATAGTGCCTAGAGTGACATTTAGAGTGACTATAGTGTCTAAAGTGACATCTAGAGTGAATACAGTGTCTAGAGTGACATTTAGAGTGACTATAGTGTCTAGAGTGACATCTAGAGTGAATACAGTGTCTAGAGTGACATTTAGAGTGACTATAGTGTCTAGAGTGACTATAGTGTCTAGAGTGACATTTAGAGTGAATATAGTGTCTAGAGTGACTATAGTGTCTAGAGTGACTATAGTGTCTAGAGTGACATTCAGAGTGACTATAGTGTCTAGAGTGACATTCAGAGTGAAAATAGTGTCTAGAGTAACTATAGTGTCTAGAGTGACATTTAGAGTGAATATAGTGTCTAGAGTGACATTTAGAGTGACTATTTGTCTAGAGTGACATTCAGAGTGACTATAGTGTCTAGAGTTACTAAATTACTATAGTGTCTAGAGTGACTATAGTGTCTAGAGTGACATTTAGAGTGACTATAGTGTCTAGAGTGACATTCAGAGTGACTATAGTGTCTAGAGTGACATTCAGAGTGACTATAGTGTCTAGAGTGACATTCAGAGTGACTATAGTGTCTAGAGTGACTATAGTGTCTAGAGTGACATTTAGAGTGAATACAGTGTATGGAGTGACATTTAGAGTGAATATAGTGTCTAGAGTGACATTTAAAGTGAATATAGTGTCTAGAGTGACATTTAGAGTGAATATAATGTCTAGAGTGACTATAGTGTCTAGAGTGACTATAGTGTCCAGAGTGACTATAGTGTCTAGAGTGTCATTCAGAGTGACTATAGTGTCTAGAGTGACATTTAGAGTGAATACAGTGTCTAAAGTGACATTTAGAGTGAATATAGTGTCTAGAGTGACATTTAGAGTGAATATGGTGTCTAGAGTGACATTTAGAGTGAATATAATGTCTAGAGTGTCATTTAGAGTGACTATAGTGTCTAGAGTGACTATAGTGGCTAGAGTGACATTCAGAGTGACTATAGTGTCTAGAGTGACATTTAGAGTGAATACAGTGTATGGAGTGACATTTAGAGTGAATACAGTGTCTAGAGTGACATTTAGAGTGAATATGGTGTCTAGAGTGACATTTAGAGTGAATATAATGTCTATAGTGACATTTAGAGTGAATATAATGTCTATAGTGACATTTAGAGTGAATACAGTGTCTAGAATGTCCCTCCCCAACCCTTTATCTATTAACATCTATCAACAGAAATCGTACTTTAAAGTTTCATTTGTTTGTTTTATAAAAATTCACAGGATTTTAAACTCTTATTAATGTGAATATTTAGTCACTATTTGGTGAATCGTCTATCATCATATGTTTATTTATGTAATTTTTATACAGGCCTTAATGCTAAATACTATAAATTAGTTTTGTGATTTTTGTAACTATTCACCTAATAATTGCATATAATATTAGTTCTATAATATTTGTTATTTTGTTATTTTTTTCGTTTCTTACAGTGGGTTTCCTACAATGGGGATAAATTTTTCAATCTAATTCTTTATCTTTCTGAGTAATTTATTTCCTAATATAGTTTTCTAAACAATTAAAAATTAATTATATTTTCGTACTCTGGTGGTTTAAGGTGTAATGTAGTTTTCAAAAAACTTTTTTGTTATAAACTGATGAGAACTTTAGTTCATCCCAAGTAAAGTTATTTACGCAACATATCGTCTCATCTACGCTACGGTTTTTATTATTGCAGTTTTTCATGTTTAAAATATTCCCAAAACAATCGATAACAAGTTTTTTGTGTTTTCGTGTCGGAGTTTCAATTAATAAAACCCTTTTGGCTTTCCTGAAAAATTCAACTCTAAATAGAAACTCTGTTGTGCTGGCCTCATATGATTCTGGCTTGAGTTATTCGCTTTGCTTGTACATAAATTAATTATTTTCCATACTAATAAAAAGCGATTAAAATATGTCAGTGTGTTAAATAGAATTTGTACATTATTATGAGACTTGATAAGCTTCTCTCCTTTTTGAGCCATTTTTCACATCTGACATCAAGTTGGTAGTTTGAGTTGATGTAGAATATACGTGCCCAATACTGATTATTATAATTTTATTTTTTTTTCGTTCAATCTTGAAATAATTTTTAAGATAATTTGCCAACCCGTTCGTTTCATAGATCTTTTATTCAGTTCTTTGGCGACGGCTTGACTGGCTGAGGTAAAAAGTAAATAAATGAATACTGCATATAGCGGAGCCTATCTGTGTATATTAACCGCAAATATTCGATTTCATTTTATAGTCCTTTTTAACCTTAGAGTAATAAATGAGTTGTTTTGCTTGGCTGGCCAATGTACAGATGCGGGCAAGGGGTGGTGGTGGGTTGGCTAGCCAGTGTACAGATAAGGGGTGGTGGGGTCGGCTAGCTAGTGTGCAGATAAGGGGTGGTGGAGGTTGGCTAGCCAGTGCACAGATAAGGGGTGGTGGGGGGTTGGCTAGCCAGTGCACAGATAAGGGGTGGTGGGGGTTGGCTAGCCAGTGCACAGATAAGGGGTGGTGGGGGGTTGGCTAGCCAGTACACAGATAAGGGGTGGTGGGGGGGGGGTTGGCTAGCCAGTGCACAGATAAGGGGTGTGGGGGTTGGCTAGCTAGTGTGCAGATAAGGGGTGGAGAGGCTTGGCTTGTATTTAGATGTCGAAAGTTATAAAATTCGAAACGAAGGGTTGAAAGCACAGGCCTGGCTGAGACAAGTGAGATAAATGAACAGCCAATTAGAAAAGACCGTCGTAAGACAGAATTTGGAGAGTTTGGTGCTTAATAAAATTGAAATTGTTTCTGCCCCAATGCCTGCCAATTAAATGGAGGCGCCAACTTCAGCCCGCGGCCGCGCCAGGCGCCGCGCCGAGGCGGAGGAGCGCTCAGCGGACTATCGCAGCGGCTATCCAGACGCGCCGAAATCGTCAGCTAGTAGGGACATCTGGAATTTCTACAATAACAAAATCAAATCGGAACCGCGCGGGGATTTTATTGATGTCATGCTAGTCGAATGGAAAGGCAATTATGAACTGCTAGAGCGGCATCACGGCTTCATCCAGTGGCTGTTCCCGCTGCGTGAGGCTGGCATCAACTGGCAGGCCAGCGTCATGTCAGCTAAGGAAGCTCAGCAAATCGCCGCCAGTGAGGCATGTCGCCACCGACTGGTGCAGGCCTACAGGCTGATGCTGGACTTCTACGGCTTCCGGCTGGTTGATGAGGCCACCGGAGCTCTGGAGCCCGCCGAGAATTTCAGCTCTCGAATCGCCTTCTTGAACGTCTCCGGTCACAACTATTTGAGAATCAGTCGGATTCTGAAATCCCTTGGCGAACTGGGATTTGAGCATTATAAAGCTCCCTGGATTAAGATGCTCATCATGCTGTGCTTCAATGGTGACAAGCCGCCATTGCGGCGAGCTCAGGCTGCCTGCGAGTTTCACTGGGTGTACACGCTCAAGAATGAGGCGGAGAGGCTGGAACTGCTCGGATTGATTGACAGTCTGGTTAAACCTGCGTGACACTCTTTGAGTGTGCGAAAATTGACCCTTTTGACTTTCTAATCGTCGGGCATGTACATTCTCGATCTGTTTCTTTAGGGTTGGCCCTCACGGCTGTGAATGGCACGACAGCCCCCCCCGGACAAGTTTCATGCATGAATGTGACCGTGGCGCGTTAGTCGTGGGAATCCAATGCTAAAATACTCCCAAGGTTCATCTCGAAATACTTCGGGTGTGTCATAAGTAATGTCACTGATGTGAAAACAGACGAACTTTCAATCGCAGATGAACAAAACTGTACTACTCAACAACATAGAGTCCCCCAATATCAATCACCCTCTGGCAGTGCTCATACAGCTTGTCCACCTCAGCCTGCAGGTGTTTTTCCTCCAACTGCCATAACCAGTGCAACGCAGCCTGTTTTACCTCTTCATGGTTTGCGAAACTCTTCTTGGAAAAGTCAGCCTTCAGCCATTTAAACAGGAATCTCTTGCAAAAGTTGAAGTCTGGGCTGTAGGGACTGTCAGAGCAGATTCACTTGCCGTGCAGGCAGAAAATTCGAAACAGCCTTCAGGTGTGCATCCGTGCGGTGTCCATATGCCACAGAACCTCGTCCAGGTGACATGGATTTGACCGGAGAGTGCGCCAGAGGTCTCCAGTGTGCCGGACAAAGTCGATAAAATACTGGCCATCGACCTTGGTGTTCGGTGGAGTTGTGCAGATGGAGACTCGTTTGTTTGGCGTGAAGGCTACCAGCAGCATGGTCTTCTTGTCCGAAATGGACTTCCTGGTCACCATCGGCCTGTAGTCCCCAGCTCCCATCTTAGCGATTATCTGCCTTGCTGCCCTTGCCATCCAGGTGGAGCCAGCTTTCATCCTCAGCAACCAGGCAGTTTAGGATGTCATTCAAGCCCTGGCTGCTAAACACCTTGCGGATCTGCTTGGTGCAGGCGTCATGTCGAGATTCATGGTGATTTTTTTTCGCTACATAGATGATTTTTCATCGCGTTGCACTTGCTAAATCTGCTTGGCGTATTCTTGCGATAGCTTGGGCCATAAACAACCTATGCACGTCTCAAATGCACTGCTATTGCTTCACTAAGTATACTTTGCAGCTACACTACCCACAAGTCCATGTGCCTACATATTTTAGACAGAGGCCTGCAGTGACATTACTTATGACACACCCGAAGTAATCTTATGGTTAATTGTATTTTACTTTTATTCATACTGGCCAATGAAAGGTTTAATGCTGTGATCCTCTTTTAATAGTAATTTTCTGCACTTTTACTAGCATTGCGAGGTCCTGAAATGTTTATGCTCTGTGTCCGAGCTTTTCTACTTTAAGTAGCATAGATAGTGTTACTATTTTCTACATCTTAGCTAATTTCAAATTTGAAAGCCGATTTTTATAAAAAATCAGGAAATGAATTTATTTGTACCTTTAACCAATAAACATTTGAAGGTCGACTTTCCATCTAACCAATAAACATTTGAAGGTCAACTTTCCATCTAACCAATAAACATTTGAAGGTCAACTTTCCATCTAACCAATAAACATTTGAAGGTCAACTTTCCATCTATCTAAAGTACAATGCACGTTTTAATGTTGAAGCTGATAAAATAAAAATCGATTCAGCATTTTCTTATCTATTTTATCATATAAAATGAAACAATTTCAAAGGCACTTCAAAATCAGAAAGCTTCTTTTTTAATACCTGTAGGTGTGCAAGAAAAATAAACATGGATATTGTGTCAGTTTATATTTTGCAGTTGCATAGAAACTATAGCCAAAATGTACACACCATACTACTAGCGTACTGTACAAATTTAAACAATTTTGGCTTGAGGTGCAGTTATAACAAATGTACTAAATTGATTAACATTATCAATAAATCAAGCCAATTATATCTAAATCGTTGGAAAAGTACATTTACTAACATAATAGATCTGTTTGACCAGCAAAATGTACATGTACTCGTACGAGTATGCATACTACTAGTAGTAGTTTATTACGCCTGTGCTTTTGTGACCGTATATAATAAATTTGTAAGTGTATTTGAATCACATACTTACCTTAGATTTTTTTCGTCTTTTTAGGAAGACAATTTTTCCGTTTAATCGGCGAAAAATGGATTAAAACAAAATGAAAACTACACAATTGTACTTTTGAAACAATGTTGCGTAACAATCTACAACAAAAATATTTATGGGTACAGCAAATTAAACGGGGTTTTTAAGGCGGTTAAATAAAAAGGCAAAAGCGAGAAAACAGGGAAGAGATGCGACGAATTCTTGTTTTCAGTCTAATTGTTACGAAAATCTCCAAACAAGAAGGTAAGAAATGCGATGCGAATGAGTAGTTCGTATAGCTATTAGCTAATCAGCCTACTGTTAGTAGGCAACCAAAGTGCTTTGTAACTTTTTTACTTTCAAATGGGAAAATTAAAAAATCGCTAGAAAATATCAATGATTAAACAGGTACATTTTCAGTTAGTAAGTTTCATCCTGATTGCAGTCTACAGTGTTGTGCCCGAACATCTCACAGATGTGGCAGTAGGGCCTCGACGCTCCACCGTTGCTGCCGGCACCGCCGCTTGCGTCGGCCAGTCGGCGAGTTGAGGGCCTGGGCGACTCGCTGCTACCGCCCTGCAGTGAATTTTCAGGAGTTTTGGATTGCATTTATAAGTTGCCGGGTTTTAGGTGTGGTAAGGGGCTTTTCTGCGTCTCGGGGGCCCTCTATAGAGGCGATTCATAGATTGAGAATACATTTAGGGTGCTACCGTATGAGTTTTATATTTAATATATGGGGGCGCCAAGTAAGATATCAGGAGCCGCCATTTCCAAGTGTCAAAGAGGGCGGCGCCATTTCCAAGTTTCAGAGAGAGCGCCGCCATTTCCAAGTTCAGAGAGAGAGCGCCGCTATTTTTAAGTGTCAGAGAGAGAGCGCCGCCATTTCCAAGTGTCAGAGAGAGAGCGGCGCCAATTTTTAAGTGTCAGAGAGAGAGCGCCGCCATTTCCAAGTGTCAGAGAGAGAGAGAGAGGCGCCATTTCCAAGTGTCAGAGAGAGAGCGCCGCCATTTCCAAGTGTCAGAGAGAGAGCGGCGACAATTTTTAAGTGTCAGAGAGAGAGAGAGAGGCGCCATTTCCAAGTTTCAGAGAGAGAGCGCCGCCATTTCCAAGTGTCAGAGAGAGAGCGGCGCCAATTTTTAAGTGTCAGAGAGAGAGAGAGAGAGAGAAAGAGAGAGGCGCCATTTCCAAGTTTCAGAGAGAGAGGCGCCATTTCCAAGTGTCAGAGAGAGAGGCGCCATTTCCAAGTGTCAGAGAGAGCGCCGCCATTTCCAAGTGTCAGAGAGAGCGCCGCCATTTCCAAGTGTCAGAGAGAGAGGCGCCATTTCCAAGTGTCAGAGAGAGAGGCGCCATTTCCAAGTGTCAGAGAGAGAGGCGCCATTTCCAAGTGTCAGAGAGAGAGGCGCCATTTCCAAGTGCCAGAGAGAGAGGCGCCATTTCCAAGTGTCAGAGAGAGAGCGGCGCCAATTTCCAAGTGTCAGAGAGAGAGCGGCGCCAATTTTCAAGTGTCAGAAAAAGCGCCGCTCCTAAAAAACCCCGCCCCTCAACCCGCTCACCTGCACAGGGCAGTCCTCTGTATCGTGCTGGTCGAACTCCTCGCAGATGTCGCAGTAGAGCCTCGGGGGCTGAGCAGAGTAGCTCTGGTGCTGCACCCCGCCAGACGGAGTGTCAGAGGAATCCGGCAGAGCAGTGAGCAGATACAGATCCCTCTCCAGTTTAGTATTCTTAGCTTTCAAATCTACAATGACTGAGTTGAGAAATTCCAGCTGTTGCTGCAGCTGATGCTGCTCTGGAGGCGGGGGCGGCGGAGGCGGCGGAGCGGATGCGGCTGCATCGAGCAGCTCGCTGATCCGTGCGCGAGCCTGCTGCAGACTGGCCTGCAGATCGGAGCACTGGCTGCGCAGCTCGTCAACTTGAGCGACGGCTGCGGCGGTTTCTGAACGGGCGGCAGCTGCGGAGGCTTCCGCCTGCATCAGGTCGGAGGAGAGGCGCTCGTTCTCGGCGGCGAGGCTGGTTGATGAGGCTTGGACAGATTCCAGCTGGCTGGTCTGGGAGAGAGGGGAAGCGAATAGAGGAGTGTTTGTTAAATCTGTAGTATTGAAGCAATTCCAGCAATGAGTTTGATTATGGGATCGGAGGGACGAATTATTGGGGGATCTTTCTTAGAATTGCAAGGGCATTTTCTTAGAATTACAAGAGCATTTTCTTAGAATTACAAGGGCATTTTCTTAGAATTACAAGGACGCTTTCTTAAAATTACAAGGGTACTTTCTTAGAATCAAGTAGGCTCTTTCTTAGAATGACAAAGGCGCTTTCTTAGAATCATTCTTAGAAAGACTTTGGAAGAATTTCTTAGAATTTCTTAGAAAGTCTTTCTTATAATCATGTAGGGTCTTTCTTAGAATTACTAGTGCGCTTTCTGAGAATCATGTAGGCTCGTTTTTAGAATGACAGGGCGCTTTCTTAGAATCATGTAGGCTCTTTCCTAGAATCAGTAGCGCGCTTTCTGAGAATCACATGGGGCTCTTTCTTAGAATCAGTAGGGCGCTTTCCTAGAATCATGACACTTTTTTACGAGCTAGAATTACAAAGGCACTTTCTTAGAATCATATGGGGCTTTTATTAGAAACACAAAGACGATTTCTTATAATCATCTAGGCTCTTTCTAAGAATCACAACGGCGATTTCTTAGAATCATTTGGGTTCTGTTTTAAACTCATAATTTAGATCTTCCTTAGAATCACGAGTTCTTTCTTATAAGCATAAGATTTTTGTTCAGCTCATAAGGGGCCATTTCTTAGAATCATGATGGCTTTTCTAAATTCACAAGGAGCTCTTCCTTGAAATAATAAAGAACTCTTTTCTTTAAATCACATGGGCTCTTACAGTCATAAATGGGAATTTCTTAGAATCATATGGATTCTTGATTCGAATGAGAAAATCAATTCTACATCTGGATTCTCAATACAATCGAGACTAGAAATTTCTTAGAAACAACTTATAGGCGATTCCTAGAAAGAATTCGCAGTTCGCATCCTACAATAAGCGCACAACCTACCAATTCGGTAATTCGCTGTTTAGCTTCATCAGCCGCTCGCCCAGCCTCCTCTAGCCGTTTTTCCATCTGGTGCTTGGCCTCATCAGATTCGCTTCTCAATTTGGCCAACTGCTCAGCGGCCGCAGCCTCCGCAGCTGCAAGTTTACTTGCCGCCTCATCAGCCGCAGCCTGTTTCTCCAGCTCAGCATCTTCTCGAATTTTCGAATTCTCCGCCTCACGTTCGGCCAGTCGAGTCTCTAAACTGGACACGCGCTCGAGCAGGCTGCTCAACTCGCTGGCCGATGCAGCTTCCGGCTTCATCGCCAGGCCGTCGCCAGCCGGGCCGCTTGAAGCTGCGGAAGCTCCAGCAGCACCTTCGCCACCCAATTTATTGTCCTCCTCGCCAATCATGGACTCGGCCATGCTGAATTGTAAATCTTCTAATTTCTCTCTGAGCTCGTCTCGTTCGCGTTCGCTAGTGGCCAGGGCGGCGTCCTGACTGTCCAGGCGTTCGCGCAGCTCAGACAGAGCGCGCTCCGCTTTTAATCGGGCAATCTAGGATAGAAGTGCAAAATAATGATAATGTCTTATCTGCACTACTGACTAGTGGAAATATGCGAATTTTGTTATTTTTTATTTTATAATGCTAAAAATATCCACGAAAATGAAGATAAATATATTTTGAACTAAAATGTTGGCAATTTCACTCTGACAGATTGGGATTTCACTCTGACAGATTGGGATTTCACTCTGACAGATTGGGATTTCACTCTGATAGATTGGGATTTCACTCTGACAGATTGGGATTTCACTCTGACAGATTGGGATTTCACTCTGACGGATTGGGATTTCACTCTGATAGATTAGGATTTCACTCTGATAGATTGGGATTTCACTCTGATAGATTGGGATTTCACTCTGATAGATTGGGATTTCACTCTGATAGATTGGGATTTCACTCTGATAGATTGGGATTTCACTCTGACAGATTGGGATTTCACTCTGATAGATTGGGATTTCACTCTGATAGATTGGGATTTCACTCTGATAGATTGGGATTTCACTCTGACAGATTGGGATTTCACTCTGACAGATTGGGATTTCACTCTGATAGATTAGGATTTCACTCTGATAGATTGGGATTTCACTCTGATAGATTGGGATTTCACTCTGACAGATTGGGATTTCACTCTGATAGATTAGGATTTCACTCTGATAGATTGGGATTTCACTCTGACAGATTGGGATTTCACTCTGACAGATTGGGATTTCACTCTGACAGATTGGGATTTCACTCTGATAGATTGGGATTTCACTCTGATAGATTGGGATTTCACTCTGACAGATTGGGATTTCACTCTGATAGATTAGGATTTCACTCTGATAGATTGGGATTTCACTCTGATAGATTGGGATTTCACTCTGACAGATTGGGATTTCACTCTGACAGATTGGGATTTCACTCTGACAGATTGGGATTTCACTCTGACAAATTAGGATTTAACTCTGATAGATTGGGATTTCACTCTGATAGATTGGGATTTCACTCTGATAGATTGGGATTTCACTCTGACAGATTGGGATTTCACTCTGATGGATTGCGATTTCACTCTGATGGATTGCGATTTCACTCTGATGGATTGCGATTTCACTCTTATAGATTAGGATTATTATTTTGCAAACATTACATAAATGTGATCTCGACCCAACTCACCTCAGCTTCCTCAGCCGCCGCCAGAGCCCTAGCAACCTCGCTCCGCTCCTGTTCCCTCTCTCTAAGCAGCTGCTCAATATGCTCCGACTTCTCCTGCACAACTTTCTTTAAAGTTTCTGTTGGCGAAGACACGGACCCGTGCCGACTGCCGGTCATTGCGGAGGAAACTGCCGCAGCTGACATGGTTGAGGCGGGGCCGTGGCTGTTGCCAAGGGAAGTGACACCGAGCCGGGTTCGAGGCTGCTGCCGACTGACGCTGCCAGCGCTGCTGACGCTTTCCTGACTGCCGTAGCGATTGCGGCCCGCACCGCTGCCCACTGAGGCTGCGGAGGCTGCGGGATTTTGGGAGGATGAAGACTTGTTGGTGATGCAGAATGGGATTCTGATGAGTGATGATAGAGAATCAGTGGTGGACTCTGATGATGCAGAATGAGGATTCTGAGGATGCAGAATCAGGATTCTGATGATGCAGAATCAGTGGGATTCTGATGATGCAGAATCAGTGGGATTCTGATGATGCAGAATCAGTGGGATTCTGATGATGCAGAATAAGGATTCTGAGGATGCAGAATGAGGATTCTGATGATGCAGAATCAGTGGGATTCTGATGATGCAGAATAAGGATTCTGAGGATGCAGAATGAGGATTCTGATGATGCAGAATCAGTGGGGGATTCTGATGATGCAGAATCGTTGAGGGATTCTGATGATGCAGAATCGTTGAGGGATTCTGATGATGCAGAATCGTTTAGGGATTCTGATGATGCAGAATCGTTGAGGGATTCTGATGATGCAGAATCGTTTAGGGATTCTGATGATGCAGAATCGTTGAGGGATTCTGATGATTCAGAATCATTGGGGAATTCTGATGATGCAGAATGAGGATTCTGAGGATGCAGAATCAGTGGGGATTCTGAGGATGCAGAATGAGGATTCTGAGGATGCAGAATGGGATTCTGATAATGCAAAATTAATGGAAAAAGCAGGCACAACAAACTCACGAGCAGCAATGCCGCTGTTCGGTCCGCCACCAGGCGCTTCATCTGCGTGCAGCGGCAGCACCCGATGCACCGGAGCAAACAGTCCATATCGCGGCTTGCAGGTAAAATACCGTTCTCCCTCAACTGACCCATCATTTTTCCCGGTTGGTTCATCCAGTTCGACACCAGCGAACAGGCCCTTGCCTTTGGCGAAGCCCGCAGTGCCGACAAATCGAAGAGTGCCAGGCCGGGTGCCGCCGACAATGACTCGCATGCCGACTTTCAGCGGGCAGTCCTCGGCCGAGGGTGCAACAGTCGCTGCCGCGGACGCCTCGGTGACTGCCGCTGGCTGTTGGGACTCCGTCTTTGGAGTGACAGAGGAAACACTGCCGCTTTTAGATGCAGATTTCGGCAGTTGCTTCTGCGACTGTTGGCCTGGTTTGCTGATAATAATTGATTTGGGATAGGGAACGATATGTATCGATAGTTGAGTTTGTTAGTTACAAATTGAGCACACATGGCACACAGGGTGAACTAGCGGTCCTGACTTTTTAATCGTCAATCAGTGTACATCGTCAGTGCTTTGATTGGTCAATGATCTCCGATGCGCCCGAAGATTAATTTTTGTAAAAGACTTCCGAAATAATTTTTTGCCGAGCAAAGATTCGAACCCGGGTTCTTTGCATTTAAATTCAGACGCGTTAACCGCTGGGCTACACTGACCCCCGTACCTATAGCGGTCATCTGGGACTGATTTCATGAGCAACTGGTAACTGGTAAATAACCGCAGCTACTTGAAGTTTGGTTTCATGGCGAACTTTAGCAGCTGCTAACTATTAGCAGTCTGGTAAGCTGTGGTTTCACGAATTGACTGGTAAAACTGAGGCTGCTTGTATTGATTCAGAACGTCTATGTCTATGGCTCAAAGTATGGTGTTCTCGGGGGCTGGTAACGGTTGGTTTCAGGAGCATACCAGCGCTGCTAAAATAACCACATTTTCCACGGTTAAAACTTAGCATCCTACTTAGGTGGCTAAGAAATGGAGCTGCCTATATACGACGCCCTTAATTTGCTCGAAGAGGAACCTGGGCCGCGTCCAAGGGAATTTCGAGAGCGCATGAACTTCGTCGACGACTGGGATTTTAGACAGCGCTTTAGAATGTTGCCACCTACGTTCGAGCATCTGCTCGAACGAATTCGCCCAACCTTGGAGTATGGTAGCGTTCGAAGTGGTCAATTGAGTGCCAGGGAGCAAGCGTAGACCGCATTGCGTTTCTACGCCTGTAACGGCTTCTACCACGTAATCCCAAGCGTGACGCTTTTTCGATTTGGCTTCTGCGCTATCCGCAAAACTACCGAACAAAACGGCCTTTTTGTCTCTCATGACAGACAGAAAGAGGAGCTTTTGTTCCGGCGTGGGCATGGTTGTGCACTTTTAAAATCTTTTCAGTTTTGACTTCTAAGCTAGTGAGACTAGAGCCTTATATACTACCCGCTCCTTCTCTTTCTCCTCCAACTCAGCTTCTTCTGCTGCTGCAAAACGCATGTCTATGGCACGAATTCTATGCTAGGGAGAATAGCAGTACTGGTATTTACCAGTTCCTTCATGAAACCAGATTTTAGCAGACTGCTAAATATCTGCGGTTATTTTAGCTGCTGCTAACTAATAATTTACCAGTTGCTCATGAAACCGGTCCCTGGGGTTAATACATGGATGAATGAATAGAATGGATTGCTATTCTGGCTCTGGCTATTTTCGTTTTTGACTCTTTTGCATCCGGTTCCCCCCGTGCCTTTTCATTGGTTGATGATTGCCATAGACAATTTTCGGCCTTCGCCCCTTTCTTTCGATGCGATGCACAAGCGCAAAGAACTGCGAATTTCAACAAAGTTCAATTTCAACACAAGTAACTTCTATTTACTAACAAGAAAGCGCTTGTGCATCGAAAGAAAGGGGCAAAGGCCGAAAATTGTCTATGGCAATCATCAACCAATGAAAAGGCACGGGGGGGAACTGGATGCAAGAGTCAAAAACGAAAATAGCCAGAGCCAGAATAGCAATCCATTCTATTCATTCATCCATGGGTTAATAACGGAAACAAAAAAAATAAGCAGAAACTATTACATTTACAAATAATGGCATATTTATGCTGGCTCCTGGGCACACACAAGCACCCCAATACAGTACGCAAGCACGCACTCATACACCGCTCATACAGGGTGTACAGCCGCCCTGACTTTCTAAGATCGTCAGGCATGTACACTTTCTGTGTCTAGAGGATTGACCCTGTGTCTATGTGAATCACAACAACCCACCGGGCCAAATTTACGTACACAAACTACAAATAAATGCGACCGCTCTAGAAATCGTACTAACCCGATGAAAACGGTGCCTGGATTATTAATTAAGAAGCGTCCCAGAGTCACTGCAGGTAACACAGGTAAAACAGGAAATAAATGACTATAGACGATTCTAAAGCGACAAGAAGTTACCTAAAATTCGTCAAAGAGTCAATTTGAGACGTTTTATTGTTTACGACTCATTGGCGTTTCTATAATGACTCTGGGGCCGTACAGCCATATCTGAGGCGTACTGTAGATGTAGAATCACTGAGTTGTGTCTAAAGCGCATCTGCATCCCTCTATGAATTAGAATCGCATTTCGAATTCATTTTAGTGGCCCGAGAGTCAGACTTACTCTGCCCTCTATAAATAATAATAATAATAATAATTGATTACACCTGCCCCAATTGGGCCAGATGTGCAACCGACAGCTCAGCCGCAGCTATGGCGCGGCGCATCTGAAGGCTGCGTACGGCTGTTCAGTGCAAGCTGGGGGGGGGGGTCGCCACACACCCCCTCAATTACCCCAGCTAATGCTGTCAACCTATTTTACAGCTGGGTGAACTTAAACAATGCAAGGTTAAGTGTTGTGAGTCCTTCAAGTTGTGAGTCCTAGGCTACAATTCTCTCTATAGAACTCACCTAGCAACATCAGTCGGGTTCACTCGCCTCTCAAAGCTCAGATTAGTGAGCCTGCTAAACAGGCCATGACTCATCGGACACTGGAAGTATCGGACACCGCCAACAGACCCGTCATTCTTGCCCGTGGCATCGTCCAGATTGATCCCAGCCCATTCACCTTCGGCAAATTTCGTGTGACCAATAAAACAAATCGTGCCGGATCTGGTGCCACCAACAAAGATTCGATCGCCAATACGAAAGCCCTGACTACTGACTCCACTGATAGCGGTGTGACTGCTGTCTCTGGCGCCCTCAGATTTGTAGCTGTGACCGTCTGAACAGGGACTGCGACGTCCGCTGCCGCTAGAACTTGGCGCTGGCAGTTTTGTACCGGCATTGCCTTTGCTAGTCATATTCTTTAGTTACTACTTAGAACGGTGTTGAAGTAGTATTTTAAGCAAAAACCAAACAAACCAACTGAATTTGAGATTGTTGTCCAAATTTTGAAGTCAAATCAACCACTTGTAAGGCAGAAATTTTAAAGTAAATTGACACTGACATGATTTATTAAGCATGGTATATAGTTCTGGCTTTCTCATTTGCCATAGTCAGGAAGGTGGCACAGCCTGCACTAGAAAAATGCCATAATGAACACAAGGCACTTTTGCGCTGCCTAATACTCTTAATGATTAATTTTGCTCTGCAAAAACATAAAATGTCAATAATAAAAGAATAAAAAACTAAAGTTAATTAAAAAATTACAAAAGATTAGAAAAGAATAGAAATGAAAGTTAACCAAAGCAAAACTTGAAAAGTAAACAATAATATGACCATATTGCACATTATGTAGTAGGGCTTTATTTTAGGAACGGGACTTAGTAGCGAAGCAGATATGCTTTTTGCCTACTGTCAGTAGTTTAGGTTTGGGAAAGTAATTAGAGTGGGGGAAAATCGCTAGTTTTCGGGATTCTCTAGAAGTATAGAACAGTTTGGGGTTCGAAAAAGCAGTTTTTTTTTGCTGGCTGGCGGCAGATCTCAGAAATTAGGAAGGTAAGAGGCCGGGAGTATTGGGAAAATTTAAGTAAAACTGTCAAGGTAGTTGATGCCAAAACAGTACACCTACAGGTAGTCAATGCCTGACATTTTGCACCAACCATTGCATGCTATTTTTCATTTTGTTTTTGTTTGAAGTATAAAACTTTTGTTAAATAATTCAGTTTTCCTGAGTCAATCCTTTGTCTCTACAATAATAGGACTAGGGAACAGGAAGCCTGGTGGCAGCGATTCTACCAAATCTCAAATCAGTACAGCAGATAATAATCCACTAGTAAAATCCTTAGTAGCAAATAGAAAACCAGTAGCTTAGCCGCGAGGACACGCCCATTCCAATTGATTCCAATTACATAGCCAAATCAAAGTTTAACTTGAATATACATATTTATCTTTTTTATATTTGATATGCTACATTTTAAACACTATGCAACCTGTACTATGTTGTGCCATTGTGCTGCAACTGCACCATATAAAACAAGCTATTGACCTAAGAAGGCTTCTAAGCATTGGAATTCTCTTAGGAAAGGGCGTCATCCTAATTGTGGTCATACATGTGCAACTGCTAGCCAACCTGGCCGATCTGGCCACTATAAATTGTGGTGGACCAGGAGTAAGTCGCAAAAATGCCCACTCCAAAGAATACAGACATAGTACTAATTAGATGACGAGGCATTTAAATATTATAAGACAGTCAAAGTTACTCCTGCCGTTTACTCAAAATTGTCTTAATTTTTGCTTAAAGGTTTCTTTTACAGGTAAGTTGCATTTTTGTTCAAAAAGTAAGTTTTATGGCCAGTGTAAATCAGGGGGGTTGCGCAGGTAGGATTATGGTGCTTTTGTACATTGGCTACAAGCTTTTACAAAGGTATTGTTGTTGAATTATACACTAATGATAATGCTAGAAAGTTGTATCTCTTGCTTAATACACCCAATGTATGCTAGCTAAAGCCTATATTGTAGATATTGTTTTGTATATATATTATAGATCTAAAAACTAAGTTATAGTTTAGTAGTTATAGATAAAACATTTGTTACAAAGATTTGCATTATTTTCCCAATTGTCAGTTGGTAATGCATAAGATCTAATTAATATCAGGATCATATATTAGTATATGTCAAGACAAAACTTGTTTATTTAGCTTCTATATGCCAATGTACACAATGGGCTTAGTTATATTACACATTAAAAAATGCCAAGGCAAAAATGAATTATGACAACCTATATTTAAGGCTTACAACTTTTAATCTTTGCAAAAATAGTTAATAAACACTTGCTTAATATTTTAATAAACAAAAAAATGTTTTTCTAATTATTTTTGTTTTACTTTTAGTTGTGTAGATACATCTAGGTTAAACACAATTTTTATTTTAGGTAGTTATCTATTAATTTTTGCTTTTTAATCAATATTTAGATATTCTATCTCTATATGCAGAGGCTTACCAAACTTTTATTACAAAGGCCTACATTTATTAGGACTTGAAACTTGGTCTTACTTGCTATCTTAGCTATGACTTAGCAATCTTTATGCCAAGCTATATACCAAGGGGTACACTAGGCCCTTCTCTATGCCTATTTGTAAACCAACAATATACCCCAGATTCCTCTATATGCTAGAATTTTTAGTGTACATATACATATATAATATCCTATCATAAAATATACTTTTCTTTTATATAATTATAAATATATCACATTGCACTAGAACTAAGTAGTATAGAGCTAGCTGCTAGACCACTTTCTATGCTGTACTAAGCTGGGTAGTATAATGCTAAACTAAATATTATGTTGGAATTTTCTATCAAAAAGGCCATTTTGTCATTGACCATTTTGGCAAAAGAACACTTTGATGAAGGCTATTTTGACAAAAGACCATTTTGAAGAATCCATTGTGATATATGGATTATGACCATCTAGCATAGGCCTAGCCTATACTAGCAAAGGCAAAGCCTTTGGAATATAATAAAATATAAAAAAATCAATCATAGCTATATTTTATAAAGTCCTAATCTAAGACCAGTAAACTATGATTCAATATTTTGATTTAGTTAATTAATATTTAATAAAGTTAATAGTTAATATTAGGCCTAATTAAAATTTAAAGCAAACACTATGCTATAATATTGTTTAATTGCATAATTTGATAGTAGTAAAATTAGAAAAAATATTCCACAATTGACTTGCTTGACCAAAAAGGATTGGCACTATTCTGGGTTGAAGAAAGTACAACAAAAGCAATTAAACATTGTAGAAATTTTGAGAACTATAGATTATTTTAAACACTCCTAATAGTCAAATAGAAAGTTAAATGAATAAGGCTATATATTAGACCAAACCTATATAACTTTTACCAACAAATTTTCAGACATACTATCACATATCTTCCAACACTTTTTATAACACTTAGGGGGCCTAAAATATTGCAAAAAGTGTTGGAAGATATGTTGACAAAAGTCAACTGTTATAACACTTTTTCCAACATTGGAACATTTTAAGTGTTGTAAAAGTGTCGGAAGACATCTAAAAATGTGTCAGTGAAAGTTATATAGGTTATATAATATTGCACACTGAAATAGTCACTGCATTCACTGATTCATCAAGGTAGATTTTCCAAATTGGTTTTCACCAAAGGCAAAGTGGTCTTTGACAAAGTGGTCTTTCACCACAATAGACTGAAACCACCTTTCTAATCCTATTTTTGACTTAGGCCCTACTGACTATGAGTTATGGCTTATCTAGATGTTGAATGAAATTTCCAACAAATTGCCAAAGGTTCAAGGGTTTAATTTTGAAAATTGAAGATGACATTTTAAACTGTTGTACAAACAGAAACAGCTAATAAATTTACAATAATAAAATCTTGTTATTTTGCAATTTCTTAGGTCCTACCCTAGTCTAAACTAAGAAAGTAAAATTTCAAAACAAAAACTTAATAAAACTAGTCAGACACTAAAAATTAGCTGTTTGAGACTGTAAAAAATCTAATTCTAGATTCCCAGCCCTAGCCCTAGTTTTATTAAAATTTAAAAATTTAATATAGGCCTTAAATTAAAGCTATGGCCTAGCCTAGCCCTAGCTTCTAGCATTGCTATTAGCAATAGCCAATAGGGCCTGGGCTACGTGTCGCCATCTAGGTCCCAATTAATTAATAGCATGGTAATTTTTTATATGGGAATTGTTTGATAAATTACATTATTTGATTGTAGAACCAAAAATTCTTTGCCTTAAAGTTAAGCACCTTTAGGGCTACATTACAGTATTTTCAAGCTTCATAAATCTGATCCAGCTGCCGCCGCCTGCCGCCCTCCGGGCGAAGGACAGTTTCTTATAAAATTTCTAAGAAACAAAAAGGTAGGCCTATTACTTGCGCTAGAATTGTATAATCTGATTTTTTATTCACAACTTCTAAATTGAAATTCGTCGCATTTATTACTATAAAAGTTAAATAGAATTTAACTGATTAGAGAAAATCATTGGAAAACCCTCGCTGCTGCAATGTAGCATGTAAGTGTAAAGTATTTTTATGTATCAATTAAATCTCCGCACTTTTTATGATGTGTCCGGCATTCTTGAATATTATTTAGTTAGTATTTATTCAGTAGTGAGTTTCTATTTCCGCGATTCTTACTGTACGTACTTTACTACTATTGTTTTACTGTATGCTAATTCCTATCGTATTTCAAACGCGAATGCGCTGTGTTTTGACCTGTTAGTTCTCCTGTGCGCCGTAGTAGTTGTAGTTGTAGGGTTGCATAGCTGTTCCAGAGTTCCAGTCGATCTAGTTTTAATTCAATGAAAGATATAGACATTATTTAGAATATATATTAATTACCTTGACTACATAGATTGTTCAGATATAAATACAAATATATAAATGAAATAAATTAAGGCGCATTGCATCCAAAAGCCAAGAACGCATTCGGCATTCGTTCATTCATCTGTCATCACAACGAAAATAAGGCGATTCTTTGAATTCTTGGACTTCAAGAAACTTATTTTACATAAGTTCAGTTTAATTTTTCACGGATTAACATAATTGTTTTTGTTAAAAACAAAAGTTAAAAGTGTTTTTAGATTAATTTAGTATTTTGTATTAATATTTTCGTGTTATTTTTATGCAAATCATCTTTTTAATAATAAAAAATATGAAAAATAGGTATTAGGTTACAAGTACATACTTGGAAAGTTCGCGTTCGAAAAAAGTTAAGGAGAGTCCGCGTAGTGAATATAATATTGATTGTAGAACCGGGGGCTTATAATATATAATATTAATATATTAATATCATAATAATATCATATCATTAATAATATTAATATCATGCATTCTGCAACGATATTTTCTTTAAGAAGTAAATAAATACGTCAAATTTAAAAAAAACTTTCGCACTTTTATTTAACGTTTTGAATTGCACAATTTACATGTGTAATTTACGCTATACATGTGTGTACTTACTACTGACGGGGGAGCAGGCGCCGCGAATAGGCCGCGAGGCCCCTATCGCAACCCCAAGGTAAAAGTGACCAAGGATTAACCCTGGGGGTGCGCCCATGCAGCCCCCGCTAGTAGTCGGCAGGTTCGCAGTGGAGGCATCGGCGACCCTAATCCCGGCCGGTATCCCGGACGAAGGCGCGAAGGTCACGGATGTTGTCCGGGGTGGTCAGCTCGTCCATCCGATCTGCTGGGGGTGGCCGAGGTACATGTATTTATTCCGCGCCTTGTTGAAGTAAGGCCTTTGATTGTGATGCTCCGCGGTCTCCTCTCCTATGCCACAAAAAGGACAGATGGGAGGGTAACCGGTTTGCAACGAGATGTGTCTCTGGAAGAATCCATGGCCGGTTAGGACGATGCACATCTCCCTGAAGTCGGTTCTGTTAAGCGAGATCAGATAGTCAGAGACTTTCCTATTGAGGTTAGGCATTGCAGAGCGGGTCTGCCTGTAATCGGTGCAGCTGTCGATCCAGTGGAGCTTGAAGATACTTGTGCTTCAAGTATCAATACACATATCGATATTTGCACGATATGTGTATTGATAACAACTCAATACTAATTTGCATTAAACTTTTTTCCGTACATGTAGGTCTCTGCTTCCACCAACAATGTCATCATGCAATGTACTTTAGACATATTGTGAACTGACATCTCATTTTCAGGAATTACTTTTCTGGATATAAAATGATCGAGACCATCAATCGAAAAAAAATCAGTAGTACGTTCCCATCGCCCAAAAGAATTTTGCTTCTTTAAAAATTAGATGAAAGAGGTGCCCACAAAGAGACACAGGGGCGCCCACCAAGAAACACAGGGGGTGCCCACAAAGAGACACAGGGCGCCCACCAAGAGACACAGGGGTGCCCACAAAGAGACACAGGGGCGCCCACCAAGAGACACAGGGGTGCCCACAAAGAGACACAGGGGGTGCCCACCAAGAGACACAGGGGCGCCCACCAAGAGAAACAGGGGCGCCCACCAAGAGACACAGGGGCGCCCACCAAGAGACACAGGGGCGCCCACCAAGAGACACAGGGGGCGCCCACAAAGAGACACAGGGGCGCCCACCAAGAGACACAGGGGGCGCCCACCAAGAGACACAGGGCGCCCACCAAGAGACACAGGGGGCGCCCACCAAGAGACACAGGGGCGCCCACCAAGAGACACAGGGGGCGCCCACCAAGAGACACAGGGGCGCCCACCAAGAGACACAGGGCGCCCACCAAGAGACACAGGGCGCCCACCAAGAGACACAGGGGAAGACCCAGGCAGTTCCTCGATCTCCCCTTAGGTAGTGGACCGGTCAGCAGTAGATTAGGGAATCTACTGAGTCTGTCTAACATAGGATCGATCTGTGTTATGTAGGGTCATCTGTCAGAAATCAGGTTTGACTCTCAGCAGATATTCTGCATAATTTATAAAACTCATCAAGAATCAGCTCAGCCAGAAATACTACTTGTATTTGATCTCCCCCCTGCCCCATTGTTCGCAGGGACAGCTCTGCCCAGGCCAGCATTTCCAGTCTCACCCGGTTGCCAAGTGGCAAAAATAACAAACAACTCTCTCGATCACGTTGCAGCTCCGCACCGTCGAAACACGAGATGGAGGGGGGGCAGCAGGGGGTTGATGGCGCACCCAGTCTCAGGCTCGGAGCAGCTGTGCAATTGCTGCATAAAACTGCACAAATAATTGAATAGGGCCACATTTTCGAGTGGCGCCATCTGCTTGTCTGACAGCCCCACATTGACAATGGAAGCTGCAATAACTGCTGCATCAGCAGTAGCAGTAAAATCCAGAATTACTGAGAGCAGCACAAAGCCGCAGGGCCACTCATTTGTTGAATTGAAGTTTCTCAGACAGAGCAGCCGCTCGAAGCCATTGTGTGCTTTATCTCTCCGCCTCATCTCTCAGGGGCTCTCATTGTCCCAGTTTATTGTGAATTCTACCCAATGAATCTTTTTTTCTTTTTAATCAGCATTTCTTATCTTTTTAGAGTGGCTTCATGCATATTCGTTAGTTTTTCCGTATTGAGTCACAATAGATTGCTGGGTGGTGTGTTGCTTTGGCATATGCTATTAAAATGCGGGGCATCGAATTTTCGTTTCAGCAAATCACTTCTGGTTGATAAGATGCACTTTTGGCTTCATAACACATTTCTGTCTGCATAACACATTTGTCTGCATAACAATTTTGTCTGCATAACAATTTTGTCTGCATAACACATTTCTGTCTGCATAACACGTTTCAGTCTGCATAACACATTTCTGTCTGCATAACACATTTCAGTCTGCAGAACACACTTCTGTCTGCAGAACACATTTCTGTCTGCAGAACACTTCTGTCTGCATAACACTTCTGTCTGCATAACACTTCTGTCTGCATTACACATTTCTGCCTGCATAACACTTCTGTCTGCATAACACTTCTGTCTGCATTACACATTTTTGTCTGCCTAACACATTTCAGTCTGCAGAACACACTTCAGTCTGCATAACACTTCTGTCTGCATAACACTTCTGTCTGCAGAACACTTCTGTCTGCAGAACACTTCTGTCTGCATAACAATTTTGTCTGCATAACACTTCTGTCTCCATAACACTTCTGTCTGCATAACACATTTCTGCCTGCATAACACTTCTTTCTGCATAACAATTTTGTCTGCATAACACATTTTTGTCTGCCTAACACATTTCAGTCTGCAGAACACACTTCAGTCTGCATAACACTTCTGTCTGCATAACACTTCTGTCTGCAGAACACTTCTGTCTGCAGAACACTTCTGTCTGCATAACACTTCTGTCTGCATAACATTTCTGTCTGCAGAACACTTAGCTACTGTATCCGGTGACTCATTGCAATTTCCATGAGCTGTGAGCAGCTCTGATGTCATTGCTGTTTAGATCAAGTTTCTTAAAAATACAAAATTAGGCAGCAAAATGACCCAGTACTCGTACACAAAGGTTGCTATGCAATTACAGCACTAACATCTGAGCGGCCACAGATGCCTCATCGAGAGGAGTACATGACCTGAAGCAATCGCACATACAAATTGCGGTTTAACTTCATGTAACAGTAGCTAGTCACGCATCATCTTCGCTGCAATAGATTCTGTCTGGCAAATGGCTGTCTGGCAATATCTGGCTGGCAAATGTCTGGCTGGAAAATGTCTGGCTGGTAAATGTCTGGCTGGAAAATGTCTGGCTGGTAAATGTCTGGCTGGCAAATGTCTGGCAAATGTCCGGCTGAAAAATGTCTGGCAAATATCTGGCTGGCAAATGTCTGGCTGGCAAATGTCTGGCTGGCAAATGTCTGGCTGATGAATGTCCAGCAAATGTCTGGCTGGCGAATGTCTGGCAAATGTCTGCTGGCAAATACCTGGCTGGAAAATATCTGCCTGGCAAAAATCTGGCTGGCAAATGTCTGGCTGGCAAATGTCTGGCAAATGTCCGGCTGGCGAATGTCTGGCAAATGTCTGCTGGCAAATACCTGGCTGGAAAATATCTGCCTGGCAAAAATCTGGCTGGCAAATGTCTGGCTGGTAAATGTCTGGCAAATGTCCAGCTGGCAAATATCTGGCTGGAAAATGTCCGGCAGGCAAATATCTGGCTGGCAAATGTCAAGCAAATTTCCGGCTGGCAAATGTATAATCCATTTATAATCCATCGAGTTGGTCGATTACAAAGGTATCGAATGGTGCCAAGGAGCCATTAAGACAGTCACTCGCCGGTGCATCTGACGGATCGCATATGACACTCGGTTAGGACATTCTCACCGTTTCTGATGTCCGTGCCCGTAGCTCCTGCAGCCGGCCTTCCACTTTGCTCTCCAGCCACCGAGGCACCAGGCCGAACATCCTGGAGCTTCTCCTGCGCAGCTGCCGCAGCTGCTCCAGATCTTGACAGTAAACTGCAGCCACCACCAGCTCCTGCTTATCCGCATCCTCTCTGTGCGCCACATCCCGGATCCAATGTTGAGCACTCGAGTCTCCTAAACCTATCAGATCGAAGCGGAGCGCCCAAAGCAGAGCGTCGAAGTTCATAAAGAAGTAATTGTCGTAGTTTTCCAGCTGAAGCGGAATGAACTCTGCGACAATCCGATTTCCGATCGGCAGCTCCGGCCGCTTGTCGATGTGAAAGCAGAACTTCCACGCGGAGTCTCGGCTCCTCAGGTGCCGCCACACCAAGTCCGCAGTCGCCTCACTCGCCGACCTCTCAGCGGGCCAGTCGATGCCTCTGCTCGCGCTGAACGGCCTGCTGTCGCTCACGACTTTCGCTGCAGCCTTTCGGTGGCCGAACTTCAGGCAGCTCAGCGCTCTGAGGGACTCTCGCGTTGAGAAGGCGCAGTCTGGCAGCTTGCCGATCAGCTCCGAGAGACGCTTTCGGGACTCTGGGCTTCGGTCTCCGTCTGACACTCCGAGAAGCGACTCTCTCACGATGCTGTAAATCTCGTGGTACTCGCATACGTTCGCTGCTGACACTGGAGCTGGGTAGTCCATGAGTGGCAGGATGAGGAACGGGTGGAATTGGAATCGGCCCGAGTCGGTGACGGGTCGCAGGCTGTGCTCGAACTCCAACAGCAGCTCTGGCAGCCTATCGATCGCCTCTCGAACTGCATTGGCTGCCTCATTCAACGCTCGAGTCGCCTTCTCAGCTGATGAGGTGTCCACGCCTCTCAGGTACACAGCGGCATCGCCAAGGAAGAAGTGGTCCATGATCCTGGCGTCATTTCTGCCTGATCTGCAGTCGCTCTCAAGCATCTGCAGCGAGCGTCTGATGAGACTCACGAGATTCCGAGCGTCGTTCCACTGCTTAGCCGGTGTCTGCTCGAGCATTCGGAACGCGATGGTCTTTGCGTGATACGACTTGAAGCCGTTGTGTCGGACGGTCTTCTTCAGCAGCCACTTGAGCGTGACGAACAGCTGGCCCTGCAGAGTGGTGAGACTCCGCAGCAGCCGCCTCTCCAGGAAGCTGGTGCTCACTCGGAGCTGCTGGCCTCCTTTTCCGGGAGGAGCTGCGTGCACCACGTGACAGGGCGATGAGGCAGAGGTGAGGAGATGCTGAAGAGACTTGAGCACTGACTGGGGGATGTTTGAGTCGGAGACTCGGTTCTCAAGCAGCGGCGCGATGGGCGGGTAGCGGCAGAGAGGGCGGGCGTCAACTTTTTCGAAAGCCGGTCTCAGGATTGAGCCTCTGAGTTGATTGGCTGGCCTGGATGCTGCAATGCACGGGTGATGAAGAGAAGAGTAAATAACGCCGGCAACAAGGAAACATGAGTTCCGAGTTCATCAATGCAGCCCCTTCATCCATGCCACTGGTGCCATCATTTTAATTCTTGGAGATTCATTTAACTAAGGATTTTCAGTTTTGCCAAGACAATCCCATTTGCTGCACTATATACTAAAATTACTAATCAGACAGACAGACAGACAGACAAATAGAAAGATAGATACTAAGACTGTCTGTCTTAGTGTCTCACCGTATCCGGGACTCAAGACGTGTCCGTTGCAGTACTCCACTGTCTGAGTCGTCACTCCAGTGCACTCGCACAGATCTCTCAGATGAATCTGACTTCCTTCAAGAAGTTCAATCACGTCAATGTCGGACTCAATGCCAGTTCTGCCGTCCAGAGTGACCAGGCTGTTGCCCCAGCCCTCTGAGAAGCTGCCCACCACGAAAAAGGCTTCACGATTCAATCTTCTCCTCAGAAAATCCTGCAGGACATCAGCCGCGGCGCTCTGCAAGGCGGCTCTGGAGTCCACGAATCCCGAGCGGGGAAGCGCTGAGTGTAGCTGCTGGCTGAGGTCATTGTCGCTGGGAGCGGCTCTGAATGATGGGAGGAGTGGGGAACTGCTGTGCTTCACTGTGATTGGCTGGGCATGAGAAATGGGAGGAGTGGGGAACTGCTGTGCTTCACTGTGATTGGCTGGGCATGAGAAATGGGAGGAGTGGGGAACTGCTGTGCTTCGTTGTGATTAACTGGGATTTAATGAATGTCTGAGGAAGCTATCAAAGACAAATCATATCTCAGCGCGTTGCATGGAAAATCTGTTCAAGTTTGGCTGCTCAAAAGGCTCATGCGGTGATGATCAAACAGTGTCAAACTCTGCAAGAGATATCATTTGAAGATCTGCAAGCATCTGCAAGATCAGAGCTTGAGCGAGCAACTCAGCTATTCGACACTCGCTGCTAAGATGACCCACAGGATTTACTTGAAGCTTTAGGCAGAATTTCTTTGCGAGCTGCGGACGACTTGAAATGGAATGAAATTCCCGATTTCGTATCCTAAATTAATATTTCATATTCAAAAGCAACTGAGGGATCTGCAAATCCCTCCGTTCGAAATGGCGACTTTACGAGAATGCCAGGTACCTGATGGTTTATACAGACATCTGACTGCTTGTCATGGACAGCTAATTGATATGCATGGACACTTTATAGATTAATCTGATCACCAATTTGAGTATTGATTTCCCGATCACAAGCTCAGGAGTGCTCACCTGTCTGCAGTCTCTCGGACCGAATGCGGTCGCTCATCGACCGTTAGCGCACGTTGCAGAATCTGTGCAGATCGCTCACTGCCGAACTCGATGGCACGGTGGAGAGCGGACTGAAGTGACTCTCGAGCGCCAGCGAGGGCGGAGGCTGTGAGAAGCGACTCAACCACCTGATGGTGCTCGTTTTGTGCCGCAATGTAGAGAGATGACGAGCCATCGGCTGCTTGAAGATTAACGTCGGCTTGTGCTTTAAGGAGAAGAGCTACTACCTCATGGTGGCCATTTTGTGATGCAATGTAGAGAGGTGACTCGCCAGTGTTTCGTTGAAGATTGACGTCGGCTTGTTCTTTGAGGAGTAGATCTACTCCCTCATGGTGGCCTTGCGCTGATGCAATGTAGAGAGGTGACTGGCCAGTGTTTCGTTGAAGATCGACGTCGGCTTGTGCTCTGAGGAGTCGATCTACTACCTCATGGTGGCCATTTTGTGATGCAATGTAGAGAGGTGACGAGCCATTGACCTTCTCTTGAAGATTGACGTCGGCTCGTGCTTTGAGGAGTAGATCTACTACCTCATGGTGGCCTTGCGCTGATGCAATGTAGAGAGGTGACGAGCCATTGACCTTCTTTTGAAGATTGACGTCGGCTCGTGCTTTGAGGAGTAGATCTACTACCTCATGGTGGCCATTATGTGATGCAATGTAGAGAGGTGACGAGCCAGTGTTGAGTTGAAGATTGACGTCGGCTCGTGCTTTGAGGAGTAGATCTACTACCTCATGGTGGCCCTTATGTGATGCAATGTAGAGAGGTGACGAGCCAGTGTTTCGTTGAAGATTGACGTCGGCTCGTGCTTGGATTAGTAAATCAACAGCCTCACGATTGCCTTGTGCACATCCAACATACACTGCCGAGAACCCGTACCTGTTCTGTTTGTTGAGATTGGCCCCCTCTCGAATCAGCCTCTCCAAGATGCCGATTCTGCTCAGGTAGCATGCCAGCATCAGCGGTGTCCACTCAGTTCCTCTCCAAGTGAGAATCGTGTCGACACTCCTCCCACTGGCAACGAAGTTCTCCACCGCCTGCAAGTCGTCCGCTTTAATCGCCTCAATGATCTGCTCATCTGTGGGCTCGGCTGCGGGCTCCCGACTCGCCCTGCGGCCGAAGATGCGCAAGCAGCAGGCGACCACCAGGCTGAAGAATCGCTGCAGGAATCCCATGTCGGATGTCGGAGCAAAGAAAAATTAAGAAAGTACTTAAGACACTAAGAAAGAATAAACGTTACTTAAATCGCCCCTGTGTCTGAGTTCACTCGGATTTCTTCAAGTGCACTCATCCGCGAACTGCTGTCCAATTTAACCCCAGTGCTGCTCAGTAGTATGTGTCGGAGCGAGCTGCTAAAATCAGAAATTGCTGTGGTAAATGAAACCGCCTGCAGCTGGCAGAGACGCTGCTTCTGCGAGTTGCTCCTGCAAGCTCAGCTTTTATTCGAGACCGAATGAATGAAGTCAGTGAGAGATTATTTCGAGTTTTTATCCCGGCATAGCACACAGACTACTGCTGAGTGCGAGAATGAATAAAATGTTATTTAATCATCAGATGAAGATGATGATGATATACAATATCATCAGATGAAAATCACTCAGAAAACAATAGCCGAAATTATGGTGCACTGAGGTGCCAGGTAGACAGTGAGGCGCCAGGTAGACAGTGAGGCGCCAGGTAGACAGTGAGGCGCCAGGGAGGCAGTGAGGCGCCAGGGAGGCAGTGATGCGCCAGGGAGCAGTGAGGCGTCAAGAAATCAGTGAGCGCCATTGAGGCGCCATTGACGTGCCATTGAGGTGCCATTGACGTGCCATTGAGGTGCCATTGAGGTCTCATTGAGGTGCCATTGACGTGCCATCGAGGTGCCATTGAGGTGCCATTGAGGTGCCATTGAGGTCTCATTGAGGTGCCATTGACGTGCCATCGAGGTGCCATTGAGGTGCCATTGAGGTGCCATTGAGGTCTCATTGAGGTGCCATTGAGGTGCCATCGAGATGCCATTGAGGTGCCATTGAGATGCCATTGAGGTTTCATTGATGTGCCATTGAGGTGCCATTGAGGTGCCAGTGAGGTGCCATACGAGGACATCGTGACATTTCTCGCACCGGGAACTTTGCACGCTATTCTATTAAATGAACAGTCGAATCCTGTCATCTCAAAACCAAACAAAACCATGGCAACGATTAACAACTCGACTGATAGCAATTCGTTACATTGAGCCGGAAGGGGGCCTCGCCCCATCCTACTATCAATAGTGTGTGATAAATTTTATTTAAACTCGGAGTTGCGCGTCAGCCACTACAGCACCTGAGGCCAATTGATGACGCAAGACTTTAGTCCCATTCATGCACTTTTACTGCAATCGGTGTCCACTGCAATTATTTTATTAGATAATCCCCAATGCCGAGTCTCCCATCTCCGTGCAAATATACAGCAGGAGTCCGTGCAACTGCAATGTTGTCCGGCAGTTCAAGTCTGCTCAAAGCACCAGCTTTGGGCCATAGACAGTGAAAACCTGAGCAAGGCGAGGAATTGACATGGATAAAGTAAACTGCTTCTCGGGGTCCTACAGCACGTGACATGTCAGGACCTCACCAGCCGGCATCGAACTCTGATGAGAGTCATAAATCAAATCTCAGTTGAGTCTCTCTTCAGCCAGACCGGCAATTGAGAACAAAGCTGATGCGGGTTTCCGATTTACTTCAATAGTCAATGAGACGGCTTGCAGATTATAACAAAAATGCTCCCAATAAATGCTCCCAATTGCGCCAGGAATGCTGTTGCGTAACAGGTCAGGGGTTCAGCATCCAGTCAGATGCCATCAGATATTATTGACAGAATCGAAGGTCCGCTTTATCGATAAAGGAGTACTGTCTGACGAAACAATTGCAAATTATTGAATTTTGGGATTTTAATTTCAGCAAAATGTTATGGCATTAAAGTACAGTGGGCAGCAAATCCATTTTCATAAACTCGGTCCCTGAACTCCTGAGCCAGTCCTGTGGTTTGAACTGGGAGATTTGAGTCCCCACAGACTCCCAGCTCTCCATCAGCTGCACTGCTCAGCGTTCAGACTCACAGACTCCCAGCTCTGCATCAGCTGCACTGCTCACCGCTCAGACTCACAGACTCCCAGCTCTCCATCAGCTGCACTGCTCAGCGCTCAGTCCATAAATACTCTCAGTCAGTAATGAGTCGAGCGTCTGCCAATATGCAATCCGTCAGTAGGGGATCTATCAGTAGGGGATCTGTCAGTAGGGGAGCTAAGAGTAGGGGATCTGTCAGTAGGGGATCTGTCAGTAGGGGATCTGTCACTAGGAGATCTGCCAGTAGGGGATCTGTCAGTAGCGAATCTGTCAGTAGGGGATCTGTCAGTAGGGGATCTGTCAGTAGAGGATCTGTCAGTAGGGGATCTGTCAGTAGGGGATCTGTCAGTAGGGATCTGTCAGTAGGGGATCTGTCAGTAGGGGATCTGCCAGTAGGGGATCAGTCAGTAGGGGATCTGTCAGTAGGGGATCAGTCAGTAGGGGAGCTAAGAGTAGGGGATCTGTCAGTAGGGGATCTGTCAGTAGGGGATCTGTCAGTAGGGGATCTGTCAGTAGAGGATCTGTCAGTAGGGGATCTGTCAGTAGGGGATCTGTCAGTAGGGGATCTGTCAGTAGGGGATCTGTCAGTAGGGGATCTGTCAGTAGGGGATCTGTCAGTAGGGGATCTGTCAGTAGGGGAGCTAAGAGTAGGGGATCTGTCAGTAGGGGATCTGTCAGTAGGGGATCTGTCAGTAGGGGATCTGTCAGTAGGGGATCTGTCAGTAGGGGATCTGTCAGTAGGGGATCTGTCAGTAGGGGATCTGTCAGTAGGGGATCTGTCAGTAGGGGATCTGTCAGTAGGGGATCTGTCAGTAGGGGATCTGTCAGTAGGGGATCTGTCAGTAGGGGATCTGTCAGTAGGGGATCTGTCAGTAGGGGATCTGTCAGTAGGGGATCTGTCAGTAGGGGATCTGTCAGTAGGGGATCTGTCAGTAGGGGATCTGTCAGTAGGGGATCTGTCAGTAGGGGATCTGTCAGTTGCGGATCTGTCAGTGTGGAATCTGTTTGCAGGGATTGTCAGATTGAGAGTTATGCTGAGACACACAGCACCTATCAAATGTGCAAAGTCGTGTATAGCTTAGACGTAATTCCAGAAACTAAAATATTATGTTTTAATATCTCAAGTTAAAAATTCAACACTGTGCTGTAGCAGTACCCAGCCTCGGAAAGAAAGAATCTTCTAGAAGCAAACAGAAAGCAGCTGCTTCTGTGTCAAGACAGACCGTGAAATCTCATTCACACTGCTATTGCGCTGCAGCTCTGGCCCAACAAATTCAAACATCCGGTCGAACTTCCGGTCGACAGGAAGCTGCAAACTGAAGATTTACATTTGACGCTGTGGGACCTGATCGCAGCGGTTATTCTGCGGCTGCCCGAGGCAAGAGACTGCGGAGCTTCATAAAAGTTAGCCATTTGCAAGACTGATCGGAAGCTTTCAACGTGCTGGGGTTTCCATCTGCTCTCTGAATGAATGCTGCGGATTAGAAGGTCAGATGCTGACTGAGCGGTGGCTCCCTATTCCACAGCTGCAAAACGGATTGTGAATTTTTTGAGGGAAAATTCCCTGCTCTCTGCGTCCCTGACTGCTCTCTGCCTCCCTGACTCTTCTGTGCCTCCCTGACTCCTCTCTGCCTCCCTGACTCCTCTCTGCCTCCCTGACTCCTCTCTGCCTCCCTGACTCCTCTCTGCCTCCCTGACTCCTCTCTACCTCCCTGACTCTTCTGTGCCTCCCTGACTCTTCTGTGCCTCCCTGACATCTCTCTGCCTCCCTGACTCCTCTCTGCCTCCCTGACTCCTCTCTGCCTCCCTGACTCTTCTGTGCCTCCCTGACATCTCTCTGCCTCCCTGACTCCTCTCTGCCTCCCTGACTCTTCTGTGCCTCCCTGACTCCTCTCTGCCTCCCTGACATCTCTCTGCCTCCCTGACATCTCTCTGCCTCCCTGACATCTCTCTGCCTCCCTGAGTCCTCTCTGCCTCCCTGACTCAGTCGGAGAAAGTCAGTCGGAGTGTTTCGAGTTGGAATCCACGCATAGCACAGACCGTTGCAGATTGCAGAAATGAATAAAATTTTAGTTAATCATCAGGTGAAATCACAGAAAACATAGTAGAAACTATGATTTAGTGATGCGACAAGGAGAGAGACGTGAGGCGCCGGGAGGCGCCGGAAGGCAGTGAGGCGCTTAGGGAGGCAGTGATAGCACAGTCCAGTACTCCCATCTCAAAACCAAATGACAAGGGTTTTAATTCGCTAATGAAAAAATGCACCGTTAATGCTATACCGAATCGTGAATCGTGTGAACTTATTTATAAAATGGCGCTCACAATCACGCAAAATATCCGCAGGCGGTCTCTAGGTTTCCGGTGCTGGTTTTGAAAATCATTTTAAATACCTTTTGTAAAAAACGGGTATCAGGTTATGAAATGTATTTTACTGCTTGTGTTTCCATGGTAACGGTTAACATCTCAAAAATTAGTGATTCGTTATTTTGAGCCGGAAAAGGGCCTCGCCTCATCCTACTAACAGTAGTCTGTGATAAATGCACACTTTTTTTAAACTCTGAGTTGCGCATCAGCGACTGCAGCACCTACTATCTGTTAGAAGGGATCTGTCAGTAAAGAATATGTCAGTAGGGATTTCTCAGTAAGGGATCTGTCAGTAGGGATCTGTCAGTAGGGATCTGTCAGTAAGGCATCTGTCAGTAGGGTCTGTCAGTAGGGGATCTGTCAGTAGGATCTGTCAGTAGGGTCTGTCAGTAAGGCATCTGTCAGTAGGGTCTGTCAGTAGGGGATCTGTCAGTAGGGGATCTGTCAGTAGGGGATCTGTCAGTAGGGGATCTGTCAGTAGGGGATCTGTCAGTAGGGGATCTGTCAGTAGGGGATCTGTCAGTAGGGGATCTGTCAGTAGGGGATCTGTCAGTAGTGGATCTGTCAGTAGGGGATCTGTCAGTAGGGGATCTGTCAGTAGGGGATCTGTCAGTAAGGATCTGTCAGTAGGGGATCTGTCAGTAGGGGATCTGTCAGTAGGGGATCTGTCAGTAGGGGATCTGTCAGTAGGGGATCTGTCAGTAGGGGATCTGTCAGTAGGGTCTGTCAGTAGGGGATCTGTCAGTAAGGATCTGTCAGTAGGGATCTGTCAGAAATCAGGTTTGACTCTCAGCAGATATTCTGCATAATTTATAAAATTCATCAAGAATCAGCTGAGCCAGACATACTACTTGTATTTGATCTCACGCTCCCCAGCCCCGTTGTTATCAGGGACAGCTCTGTCCAGGCCAGCATTTCCAGCCTCACGCAGTTTCTAGGTACATGGAAAGATAAGTAAACAACTCTCTCTCTCTCTCTTTCTTTTGTCACGTTGCCGCCCCGCACCGTCAAAACACGAGATGGAGGGCAGGGGGTTGATGGAGCACCCAGTCTCAAGCTGCTGCAAAAGCTACTTAAATAATTGAATGAGCCTCATCTTGACTGCCCCCGCATTAACAATGGAAGCTGCAGTGACAAAAAATCCAAGATTACCGAGCAGCACAGAGGCGCAGGGGCTGTTTCGGTTCGCTGATTTTGTTAAATTGATGTTTTTTTCAGAGAGCAGGCGCTCAAAGCCACTCGGTGCTTCATCTCTGCCCCATCTCTCAGGGGGATCTTCATTGTTCCAGCTTATATTGTGAATTCTACCTGATGAATCTTTTTCATAACTATTCAGAAAAGCTAGCTAGTTGAATCTTTTTCTCTATCAGCAGCATTTCTTATCTTTCATATTTGTCAGTTTTTCGTATTTAACCATATAAGATTCCTGGTTGTTGTGTTGCACAGGAAGATGCTATTAAAATGCAGGGGCATCAAATTTCAGTGCCAGCAATTAATAAATCATTTCTGCATAATAGAATGCACTTCTCTGCATAACACATCTCAGCTCTGTGTGCACAACACTTTGCAGAAGAAGAAATTGCAGAGAGGACTGATCAATGAGCTGCTCTGAGCCTCTTCTGTCTGTCTGTTTTGTTCCTGTGCCTTGGATCACTGCTCATCTATAACCTACTCTGACTCCCTCTCTCCCTCTAATCCACCTGTCTGACACTATCTGTCTACTAACTGCATCACCTTCTCATTTTTCTAAGTAAAAAGCTCAAAAATTAAAAATTGAATAAAATCATTCCTTTCCTTTAATAAAATCTGTTTCTATATTCTTTCCAGTGTTTTTTCAAGACTGCACCTTTTTAAAGCGTGCAGCAGAAGCCCAGAGGATCAAACAAAAATTTTATATTTTGCTTAACGGTATTAGCATTTAAGGAGCGACCAATAAATGATTGGGCTGATCAATAAATGCCCATTGTTCAAATTGATATTAGAGTCACACTTTGAGGCAGCCGAATGCGCTTTGTATGCTATTAGGCAATTAGGTATAATTACCTAATTAGGCAATTAGGCTAGATTAGCAAGTCATTAATGTGCCCAAAACCATGCAGATACTCGTAAATTAGTCAGTTTAGTTAGCAATTTCATCATCATAAAACTAATTAACCCAGCTAGATCTACAAATTTTAATGCAACGGTTTATAACAAACACGTCCAGAACAATTGCAGAAATACGGCCTACTAAGAGAATTTTATATCAAGCTACAAAATAAAAATTGCGCTAACAATTAGAAACATTAGAGCACCCAAAAAAATAGCAATAGTTAATTAGACAATTATACAACTCGTTCAAATATTGTAATATTAGCCAGTTTACAACGAAGATTGAAGAAGTAAATAAGATTAGATATTGTGAGCGATCAAATATAGCAAAGCACAGTCAGAAAATTAAGCACTTCAAAAAAGTTAGGAAAGAATACAATTAGGCAACTAGACAGTAAAGAAATTAGCTAATTATTTAATTAGGCAATAAAGAAATTAGTTAATTAGACAATTATACAGCTAGAAAACTGTAATTTGTTAAATTCGACAATAAAGAAATTGGATAATTAGGCAATTAAATCATTAGAAAATTAGGCAATTAATATAATGAGTCTAACCAGGCACTTCACTTGTACACGATCAATAATCTCAGCGACTTAGCAGCAACTGCGTAAAAATAGGAACCTGTGAGAAAATTTACACAACTGAGTTCTGAAAGCAGAGCTGTGGAACTGAAAACAACACAAATGGAAATCTCAGAAAAGAAACCGTTTGCAACAGATTAAAGTAGCGCCACGCGCAAATGAAGTTACAAATTGTCGCTGTCACTACATATCGGTAGATTGGCTCAGCTCCAGAGTAAAATATGAATTTTCGATTCTTCATCTATCACAGAGCAGCGCTACAGAATCTGAGCTTTGACAATCCGCAGATTTAAGGTTGCGGAGCCGAAGGCGCATTGAAAATTTTGAAAAACTGATTTTCAACTGGCAAAGTTTTGGATTGGGACTCTTTAGGACTGATTTGCGGACTCAGTGGGACTCCCCACTCGGTTCTGCCTCTCCTACCCAGATGTTTCCATCATTGCATCAAGAGCTCTCTCAGCTGCGAGGTGAAGCTGTGGACCAGCAGTTGAGCAGGTGGGGATTGGCCTCAGCACAGGGGAGCAGCGCATGTTTCTTTCACAATGAAACGTGAAACGAGAACTCGCAGCACCAAAAAAAATCACCGAGTTATCCAGGCTAATTTAAAAAAAACTAAACGTTAAAAAACGAAAAAGTTGCTCGAGTTATTCAAGTTATTTGGACATGAAGGCTATCACCAGTGCAACGGGAGTCGCATATGACACTCGGTCAGGACATTCTCGCTATTTTTGACTTCTGTGGCCGCCGAATTCCTGCAGCCGGCCTTCCACTTTGGTCTCCAGCCACCGAGGCACGTAGCCGAACATCCTGGAGCTTCTCCTGCGTAGCCGCCGCAGCTGCTCCAGATCTTGACAGTAAACTGCAGCCACCACCAGCTCCTGCTCATCCGCATCCTCCCTATGCGACACATCCCGGATCCAGCCTTGAGCAATGGAGACTCCTGCTCCAATCAGATCGAAGCGGAGCGCCCAAAGCAGAGCGTCGAAGTTCATAAAGAAGTAATTGCTGTAGTTTTCCAGCTGAAGCGGAACGAAATCTGCGACAATCCGATTTCCTATTGGCAGCTCCGGCCGCTTGTCGATGTGAAAGCAGAACTTCCACGCGGAGTCTCGGCTCTTCAGGTGCCGCCACACCAAGTCCGCAGTCGCCTCACTCGCCGACCTCTCAGCGGGCCAGTCGATGCCTCTGCTCGCGCTGAACGGCCTGCAGTCGCTCACGACTTTCACTGCAGCCTCTCGGTCGCCGAACTTCAGGCAGATCAGCGCTCTGAGAGACTCTCGCGTTGAGAAGGCGCAGTCTGGCAGCTTGCCGATCAGCTCCGAGAGACGCTGTCGGGACTCTGGGCTTCGGTCTCCGTCTGACACCCGAGAAGCGACTCTCTCACGATGCTGTAAATCTCGTGGTACTTGCATACGTTCGCTGCTGACACTGGAACTTGGTATTCTATGACTGGCAGGATGAGGAACGGGTGGAAGTGGAATAGACCCGAGTCGGTGACGGGTCGCAGGCTGTGCTCGAACTCCAGCAGCAGCTCAGGCAGCCTATCGATCGCCTCTCTCACTGCATCGGCTGCCTCATTCAACGCTCGAGTCGCCTTCTCAGCTGATGAGGTGTCCACGCCTCTCAGGTACACAGCGGCATCGCCAAGGAAGAAGTGGTCCATGATCCTGGCGTCATGTCTGCCTGATCTGCAGTCGCTCTCAAGCATCTGCAGCGAGCGTCTGGTGAGACTCACGAGATTCCGAGCCTCGTTCCACTGCTCAGCCGGTGTCTGCTCGAGCATTCGGAACGCGATGGTCTTTGCGTGATACGACTTGAAGCCGTTGTGCCGGACGGCCTTCTTCAGCAGCCACTTGAGCGTGACGAACAGCTGGCCCTGCAGAGTGGTGAGACTCCGCAGCAACCGCCTCTCCAGGAAGCTGGTGCTCACTCGGAGCTGCTGGCCTCCTTTTCCGGGAGGCGCTGCGTGCACCACGTGACAGGGCGATGAGGCAGAGGTGAGGAGATGCTGGAGCGACTGCAGCACGAATTGTGGGATGCTTGAGTCGAAGACTCGGTTCTCAAGCAGCGGCGCGATGGGCGGGTAGCGGCAGAGGCGGCGGGCATTGACCACGTCGACAGCCGGTCTCAGGATTGAGCCTCTGTGTCGACGGGCTGGCCTGGAAGCTGAAATGCGCGGGTGATGAAGAGAAGAGTATTAAAGGAGAGTAGTTTTAAAGAAAAACACCCGACACCAATAAGGAACCATCAGTTCATCAATACAGCATCTTCATCCATGCAAATTTTTCTTTCACATTAGTTCATGGAAATTTATTTGCATTAACTGCATCGTTCGCAATAAACATTAGTGTGGTGCCAGAGCGCTGAGCTCTAGGCACTGACTAACTAGCTTATGCTATGTACGTGCATCGTACGTGCACACCATTCTTTCCTCTCCCTTCGCTCTGACTGGCCATACCCCTAAGCCTCTAAGTAACCTCTAAGTAGTTAATTGTCATCACGTGACTCTATTTCGGTGTTCTCCCAGCCCCTGCTCGTGTCATTATTAAAGAAGCTACTTGCTAGTTAAAATAAACCTTGAGTTTCTTTATGCCAAATTCACGGCACGACAATTAGGATGTAAATGAAATACCGGTCAAACCTTAGAGATTTAGTATAGCTATTTTGGCCATCAATAATTGGCTATTGAATCTTTATCAGGCCCCACCCAGACTCCAACTTGAGACCAGTATTTTTATTATTTCTCCTGTATTCTCTCTGCTGCTCGCCCTGCTTTCAGCCTAGCTTCTGACAGACAGACAGACAAACAGACAGAGAGACAAACAGACAGACAGACAGACAGACAGACAAACAGTCAAAAAGTGACTCTCACCGTATCCGGGACTCAAGACGTGTCCGTTGTGGTACTGCAGTGTCTGAGTCGTCACTCCTGTGCATTCGCACAGATTCTTTAGGTGAATCTGACTTTCTCCAAGTAGATGAATCACGTCAATGTCGGACTCGATGCCAGTTCTGCCGTCCAGAGTGACCAGGCTGTTGCCCCAGCCCTCTGAGAAACTGCCCACCGCGAAAAGGTCTTCAGGATCCAGTCTTCTCCTCAGAACATCCTGCAGGACATCAGCCGCAGCGCTCTGCAAGGCGGCTCTGGAGTCCACGAATCCCGAGCGAGTCAGCGCTGAGTGCAGCTGCTGGCTTAGGTCATTGTCGCTGGGAACGGCTCTGGATGATGGGAGGAGTTGGGGCTGCTGTATTTCACTGTGATTGGCTGAGATTAAATGAATTCATCTTACATGAATTCATCTTACGAATCCATCACAAGAATCAAATAAAACGAAGGATATGAAAATCTGTTCAAGCTAGGCTGCTCAAAACGTTTATGAGGGACATTCTCGATCAATTGATGATCCCGCATCAGCTCAGATAGAAAACTGAGTTGGAGAACCGCAGCTGTGCTCAAACCCACTGTAGTCTGCCAATAAAACAGTGTCAAACTGAGCAAAGCTATGTTTTAGTCCAGTCCAAAGCATGAAGGAGACACTGAGCTACTTGAATCTCGCTGCTAAGATGGCCTACGGAATTGAGATAAAATGACAGGATTAACTTCAAGATTTCAACCAGAACACTAGATAAGCCGCAAACTATTTGAAATGGAGCAAAGCTCGGAAAGCGAGGTTTTTGTCCTAATGAAATATCACATTATCATCATCATCATCATCATCAAAGCATCAAAAAGCAACTGACAGATCTGCAATGCAAAATAGCGATTTTACGAAAATGTCAGATAGTTGATAAAGACATCTGACTGCTTAGCATGGACACCTAATTGATATACATCAACACTATATTAACCTATTTGGTCGTCATTTAGATAAAGCAAGTGTCACCTGCAAAACCTGCAGGACTGCAATTCATATCTCGATCACAAGCATCTCGCTCAGGAGCGCTCACCTGTCTGTAGTCCGTTGGGTCAAATCCGGTCGCTCATCGCCCGACAGCGCACGGTGCAGAATTTGGGCAGATCGCTCACTGCCGAACTCGATGGCACGGTTGAGAGCGGACTGAAGTGACTCTCGAGAGCCTGTGAGAGCGGAAACTTTGAGAAGCGACTTAACTACTTCATGGTGGTCATTTTGTGCAGCAATGTAGAGAGGTGACTCGCCAGTGTTTCGTTGAAGATTGACGTCGGCTCGTGCTTTGAGGAGTTTATCTACTACCTCATGGTGGCCTTGCTGGGATGCAATGTAGAGAGGTGACGATCCATTGACCTTCTCTTGAAGATTGACGTCGGCTCGTGCTTTTAGGAGTATATCCACTACCTCATGGTGGCCTTGCTGGGATGCAATGTAGAGAGGTGACGAGCCATCGGCTGCTTGAAGATTGACGTCGGCTTGTGCTTTGAGGAGTCGATCTACTACCTCATTGTGGTTTTGCAGTGATGCAATGTAAAGGGGTGACTCGCCAGTGTTTCGTTGAAGATTGACGTCCGCTCGTGCTTCGAGGAGTCGATCAACTACCTCGTAGTGGCCATTGTATGATGCATTGTAGAGAGGCGAGCAGCCATCTACTGCTTGAAGATTTACATCGGCTTGTGCTTTGAGGAGCAGATCTACTACCTCATGGTGGCCATTGTATGATGCAGTGTAGAGAGGTGAGCAGTCATGGACCTTTTGAAGATTGACGTCGGCTTGTGCTTTGAGGAGTAAATCTACTACCTCATAATGGCCATTCCGGGATGCAATGTAGAGAGGTGACGAGCCATAGACCTTCTCTTGAAGATTGATATCGGCTCCTGCTTTAAGGAGTTGATCTACTACTTTATGGTGTCCATTCTGTGATGCAATGTAGAGAGGTGATTCGCCTGTGTTGAGTTGAAGATTGACGTCGGCTTGTGCTTTAATTAGTAAATCAACAGCCTCACGATTGCCTTGTTGACATCCAAGGTACATTGGCGATAATCCATCACTTTTCTGTTTGTTGACATCGATGCTCTCTCGAATCAGCCTCACCAAAATGCCGATTCTGCTCAGGTAGCATGCACGCATCAGCGGTGTCCACTCTGTTCCTCTCCAAACGAGAATCTTGTCGACACTCCTCCCACTGGAAATGAAGTTCTCCACCGACTGCAAGTCGTCCGCTTCAATCGCCTCAATGAGCTCTTCGTCTGCGGGCTCCGCAGTCGCCATGTCGGATGCCAAAGCAGAGAATAGTTAAGAAAGTACGAATATCAAAAAGAATAAACTATACTTCAGTCGTCCTTGTGTCGGAGCTCACTCGGATTTCTCCAAGTGCACTCAGAGCGAACTCCTGTCCATTTTAATCCCTGCGCTGAAGGCTTTTGCTGCTGAGAGCCAATCAGCTTTGCCCGCTTCTCAACTTCATCCGTGGGCAGCTGCCCAGTGCTTTGCAGTAGTCAGTAGTATGTGTCGGAGCGAGATGCTAAAATCAGAAACTGCTGTGGTAAATGAAGCCGCCTGCAGCTGGCAGAGACGCTGCTTCTTAGAGTTGCTCCTGCAAGCTCCTGCAAGCAAGTCCGAGGATTTCGAGTTAAAAAACCACGCTTGGCACAATCTGTAGCAGATTGCAGAAATAAATAAAAAGTTATTAAAGAATTTGGTGAAAATCACTCTGAAATCATGGTGCAGTGATACGCCAAGGAGTCAGTCAGGCGTGGGTGTGTATAAAAGCTGGACACGTATTGGACACATTAGACACCCCTTATTTTAACATTAAATAATACTTTGTCTTAATTAATAAGTGTAAATGTTTTTTATTATTACAATTTTACATACCTATTTGGCAATCTTTGAATAAATCGTATCAACAAGTTTTTGAATTTCGAATTTTGTAAAAATAAGGTGTGTCCAATGTGTCCAATGAGTCCAGCTGTTATGCACACCCAGTCAGGCGTCAGGAAAGTGCCGTATGATGATACCATACATTTTTCGCTCATTTCTCATTCGTTAATAATGCTTAAATACGTTTTTACGCTCATAGATGCAGGTTATAAGACGTCTTGAAACCGTTTCTAAAATGGCGCTCACAAAATTTGGGCAAAATTTCCACAGGTGGTCTCTGGGGGAGCCAAAACCGATTTTCAGGCTCTTGCTGAGACATAATTTTTCGATAAGTTTTGCAGCAACAAACGGGCCTCAATTCGTGGTATCGAACTCTCGTGTGAGCACTTGGACTAAAGCTGCTCTCCAAGGTTTTATGATTTTTATGGTTTTACGTTTGTTTTAATGATAAAATGATATTAAAATGAAAACCTTTTAGCCTCGCAGCAGAGAATTTGGAGACTCAGAAGTCAAATCTCAGTTGAGACCGGCATTTGAGAATCTTACAGAGCGGATGCATTTTGCCGATGTACTTCAATATTTAATGACACCGCATGCGCACAGAGGCTGATTATAACAAATTTGCTCACAATTGCGCCAGGAATGCCGTTGTGTAATTCAGGTCAGGGGCTCAGCATGCGGTCAGATGGCACCGTGCGAGCTATTACTGACCGTATGATAAACAGATGCAAAATATTGATAATTGGGTTTTTACATGTAATTACAGCAAATTTAAGCAAAAATGTTGTGGTATAAAAGTACAGTAAGCAGCAAAACTCAATTTAATAAAGTCGTTCCCTGAACTCCTGAACCAAATCTGCGGCTGGGACTGAGAGCTTTGAGTCTTGAGCTTTGAGCAGACTCTCAGCTCTCCATCAGCTGCACTGCTCAACGCCCAGTCCCCGCAGACTCTCAACTCTCCATCAGCTGCACTTCTCAACTCCCCAGTCCCCGCAGACTCTCAGCTCTCCATCAGCTGCACTGCTCAACGCCCAGTCCCCGCAGACTCTCGGCCAAGAAGTTCACTGGCGCCGAGCTCTGCATCCGCAGACTCCACAGGCAGCCCCGGAAGTCGCTGAGTCGCCCAGCCGCAGTCGCCGACCTCGAAGCCGCCAGGGCGCCGCCGTCCGGCAGGCCGCCGACGAAGACACCGCCTCGACGTCGCGACGTCGCCTCCAGCGGCAGCGTCGCAGAGGCCGCGGTGGTGTCCTCGACGAGCATCTGCAGCTGAATGTCGGACTTTCGACGCCGAGCGACCAGTCGAAACCGACGTCCCAAGCCATCGTCGATTCTGGGCGACTCCGGCGATGATTCGAGCGACGTCAGCAGCTGCGCGGAGCCGACGGTGAAGCCGCAGTCCAGCCGCAGGAGACCGCGGCTGCTGACGCTGACGGCGATGAAGTCCTGACCGTCGGGCAGCTCGTCGGCGGGCTGGCCGTGCCACAGCACCAGGCTGGTGACGGAGACCTTCTGCAAGCGGAGCCGGAACTCGATGTGGAACTCCGGGCCCTGTAGGTAAGAGCCTGGCAGCTCGATGAAGCCGTCGCCATTGAAACGGGCCGAGTGGTGCAGCGCTGCGGCTGTGGGCGAATTCGGCGTTGGGGTTCAAGCATCCCGGATCCCACGAGTGGGGGACTTCCCTAATGGGTTCGTGTCTATGCATATCTGGGCGGTTGCTATGCTCGTCTCTCACCGATCTGGCAGTGCAGTCCCGAGAAGCCCAGCCTACACTGGCAGGTGTGCCGCTCACTGCTCAGGCCCCGGCACCTGCCGGCGTTCAGGCAGACGGTCCGGTCGCACGGAGTCGCCCGGTGCTCGCAGAAGCGGCCCGACCAGCCCGGGCGGCACTCGCAGACGGGGCCGCTGCCGAGGTCGCCGCAGCCGGAATTGCACAGCCCGGAGCTGCAGCCGAGCATCTGGCCACAATCCGCCACCCCCCGGTGCTCCACGGCGGCTTCGGCGAGCTCGACTCTCCTCGCCATCAGCTCGAGGTCGCGCAGGCAGCCCCGGAAGCCGCTCGCTGCGTCGATGACGTCACCAGCCGCCGCGATGACGTCACTGCTGACGCCTGCCAGGTACATGTGACCGGCAATCAGCGCTCGGCTGTGATTGGCTGTCAGGCTGAGCGTGACGGGCTGTGATTGGTTGAGTCTCAGACTGAGGCCCGTGAGGCTCCGGCGGAACTCCAGGTGGGTCCAGCCGCCGCCCGGCACGGCCTGCTCGGTTCGGAGCTGCACGAGGCGGCCCGCGATTCGCACCCGGGCCTGTTGAGCATAGGGTGAAGAGGATTTGACTGCTTTCATCGGGATTCAGCTGTAATTATTTCGGTTAGGCGCGCAGTCATGCTCATGCCGCTGACTTCTGAGCATGCAAGCGCTCATCCCGCTGAGCACTGGCGCTGAGCTATCCGCCACCGATTCTTACCTGCAGCAGCCCGTCCCGCAGCGTCAGGCTCTGGAAGTCGCCGCCGCTGCCTACGAGGTCGCCGGAGAAAAGCAGCAAGCCGGAGCTGCCGTTCTCGTCGGGTCGCACAGACAGAGCCACCAGGCTGCCCGACTGCTCAGGACGGCTGGCCACGGCCAGGTAGGAAGAGGAGGCTGGACCACTTCCGGGAAAGTAGGGCACCTGGATGGGCTGGCCTTGAAATGATCGTTTGCGGAGTGAGAGCGCTGGATTTGCGGATGCGGATGCGGATGTCAATGTGGATGCGGATGCGGATGCGGAAGTGGATGCGGATGCGGATGTCAATGTGGATGCGGATGTGGATGCGGATGTCAATGTGGATGCGGATGTGGATGTGGATGCGGATGCGGATGCGGATGCGGATGCGGATGCGGATGCGGATGCGGATGCGGATGTGGATGCGGATGCGGATGTGGATGTGGATGCAGATGCGGATGCGGATGCGGATGTGGATGCGGATAAGGATGCGGATGTAGTATGAATTGCGAACTAAATTGAGAATTAATAATGAGCATTGAATAAGTGTGCTCAATCATTTGGACATTGTATTGCAGCCTCAAGTCCCCCAGTCTCCACCCCAGCTCACCCGACTCGCAGCGATCTCCGCTCAGCCCCAGTCCGCAGTCGCAGCGAATTCCGTCGGCGACCTCCCGGCAGCGTCCATGGCTGCCGCAGGAGGTGGGCGCGCACCGCTCGCGCCGTCTCTCGCAGCGCCGACCTGCAAATCGATTTGGTAGGCGTGGGAATCCCTGGAGGCCAACAAAGACTCCATTGGAGATACCTCAAGCCAAAACAACTGACCAGCGAAGTCGCCAGGACACAGGCACCGAAATCCGGTCGGTTCGTGATCTGGTCGGCAAGAGCCGCCGTTCTCGCATGGTCCGTTTTCGGTTGCACTTCCGGTTGCACTTTCGGTTCCACTTCCGGTTCCGGGTCCGCAGACGTCGGCCTGCCGCACTGGGCCGCCGACTCCCTCGGGGTCGGCAGCGGCATTGTCCCCGACAAGAATGGGCCGGCCGGAGACCGCCAGCCGGCTGATGTCGCCGTTCAGGCAGGCGGTGCCGGCCGCTCCCAGCTGGGCGGGCAGCCGGTCGAGCAGCTCGGGCGGTGCGCAGCCCAGGTAGAAAACCGGCGGCAAGCCGAGGCCCTGGCGATCACCCGGAGTGGACTTCTCCACCGCCCGGCTGTCGTTGGCGCCTTCAGCAGACGGCTCCGCCACAGAGACGGTCAGGCGGCCCGTGCGGCCGGACCGGGACAGGCCGGCCACCGTCCAGACGCCCGGCCGCAACCGCTGGCGACTACGCAGCAGCACGGAGCCGGAGCCCAGGTTGAACCGGTACATCAGGTACCAGTCCACCAGGCTGAGGCTCAGGAAGTCCTTACCGGGTGCGGCCGTGCCGCTGTACAGGATGAGGCCTGGAGCGGGGAAGGCGGGAGTGAAATTGCACTGCTCAGTAGGGGATCTGTCAGTAGGGGATCTGTCAGTAAGGATCTGTCAGTAGGGGATCTGTCAGTAGGGGATCAGTCAGTAGGGGATCTGCCAGTAGGGATCTGTCAGTAGTGGATCTGTCAGTAAGGATCTGTCAGTAGGGGATCTGCCAGTAGGGGATCTGTCAGTAGGGGATCTGTCAGTAGGGGATCTGTCAGTAGGGGATCTGTCAGTAGGGGATCAGTCAGTAGGGGATCTGTCAGTAGGGGATCTGTCAGTAGTGGATCTGTCAGTAAGGATCTGTCAGTAGGGGATCTGCCAGTAGGGGATCTGTCAGTAGGGGATCTGTCAGTAAGGATCTGTCAGTAGGGGATCTGTCAGTAGGGGATCAGTCAGTAGGGGATCTGTCAGTAGTGGATCTGTCAGAAATTATGAGAAATTACTTAGATTTTTTTCAAACAAAGTTGTTTACTTCTTCGTTGCCTCCCCAATAGGGAGCTAAGATGGCTAGTCCTATATACTAAAAATGAGTCGTCTGTATGTCTAAAATTCACCGAAAACCGGCATAACAGTCCTGAATAAACTTCAGTGCTTTAATTGCAGCAATCCTGTTGAAGTATCATAAATATAAGTTATGAATCAATACTCAAATCCGCTTGGTTATAGGGCTATTTTCTGAAGATGCAACCTCCAGTGAACGTTGCCGGTGCACCAACTATACCACTGTGTAATTTAAATTTCTAATAGGGCCACACATGCTTTGTCAGCCGATTGAGGGGTGGGCAGCTATCGCAATCTCTTTATTTTACTTTAAAGTTACAAAAGTTTGTTTCATCTCTCTTACTCAAAAAAATATTTAATTATTTTGAATGCATGCAAAACTACTTTCGTGGTTTGGACTGCAATTAAAATAATGGATATAATCCCGAAACAAACCCCGCATGAAAGCCATGAAATCCCCATGCTTCGAAATACCGGGAATAAAATCCCAAGATCCCGGAATTGGAATGCCTACCTTTATACAAATCGCAAATTTACAGCTATGAATAGAATTATGAAATGGCACACACACAAACACACATAGGATAGGTATCCGTCATCGAGTCAGTAAGACTTATATCATCAATTTTAACCTTCCACTGCACTCTCTCTCTCTCTCTTCTTCCTTCCTGCCTTCCTCACCCCTCGTGGCAGTGATGAAGACGGAGGCGCCCATGGGGGCCTTGGCAACTGAAAGCTATCCATGGGCAGGCTTTGACAAGTGTGTGTTTGCCCTTACAATACAATGCTGCAGCAGCATTTTAAACCGTTCCCCACCCCACTGATGAAATCGAACACCAACCCACATCTTTTGTGCGGCTGGCAGCGAGGCGAATCTTACTGTAAACTAAAACTTGAAATTGCTTTATGGCATGACATGGGATGTGGATTGATTATGCAGTCCCAGTGCAATCGTACCCCTCACAGAACCTGTCTGTCAGTGTATGTACTTTCCTATTTTATAGCATAGCAACTTTCTGCGGCACCTAAATGGTCACTGTGATGCTTAAACGGTCACTGAGATGCCTAAATGGTCACTGTAGTGCTTAAATGGTCACTGTAGTGCTTAAATGGTCACTGTAGTGCTTAAATGGTCACTGTGCTGCTTAAATGGTCACTGTGATGCTTAAATGGTCACTGTGCTGCTTAAATGGTCACTGTGATGCTTAAATGGTCACTGTGATGCTTAAATGGTCACTGTGCTGCTTAAATGGTCACTGTGATGCTTAAATGGTCACTGTGATGCTTAAATGGTCACTGCGATGCTTAAATGGTCACTGTGAGGCCTAAATGGTCACTGCGATGCTTAAATAGTCACTGCGATGCTTAAATGGTCACTGTGATGCTTAAATAGTCACTGCGATGCTTAAATGGTCACTGTGAGGCCTAAATGGTCACTGCGATGCTTAAATAGTCACTGCGATGCTTAAATGGTCACTGTGATGCTTAAATAGTCACTGCGATGCTTAAATGGTCACTGTGAGGCCTAAATGGTCACTGCGATGCTTAAATGGTCACTGTGAGGCCTAAATGGTCACTGCGATGCTTAAATAGTCACTGCGATGCTTAAATGGTCACTGTGAGGCCTAAATGGTCACTGTTGATGCTTAAATGGTCACTCAGCAAAAAGCTGTGTGCTCACCCAGTCCCGATCTGGCTCGAAACGCAATCTGAATATCGTGCTTAAAATACGGCAGGCTGATATGGCGCAGGCGGATGTAGGCTTGCGGAGGCTGGGCCCGCAGGTTCGGCTGGCGAGATGGCGGCTGATTATGAAATGATGGAATCAACCGCTGCACCTGGAAAGCGTTGTGAAATTGAGTTTATATTAGATTAACACTGGATTAGTGAGGCTATTGGATTAGTGAGACTATTGGATTAGTGGTGCTACTGGGTTAGTGAGGCTATTGGATTAGTGAGGCTACTTGATTAGTGAGGCTACTGGATTAGTGAGGCTACTGGATTAGTGAGGCTACTGGATTAGTGAGGCTATTGGATTAGTGAGGCTACTGGATTAGTGAGGCTACTGGATTAGTGAGGCTACTGGATTAGTGAGGCTACTGGATTAGTGAGGCTACTGGATTAGTGAGGCTACTGGATTAGTGAGGCTACTGGATTAGTGAGGCTACTAAAATTAGTAAGGCTATTGGATTAGTGATGCTACTGGATTAGTGAGGCTACTAGATTAGTGAGACTACTGGATTAGTGATGCTAATGGATTAGTGAGGCTACTAGATTAGTGAGACTACTAGATTAGTGAGACTATTGGATTAGTGATGCTAATGGATTAGTGAGGCTACTGGAATAGTGATGCTAATGGATTAGTGATGCTACTGGATTAGTGAGGCTACTGGAATAGTGATGCTAATGGATTAGTGATGCTACTGGATTAGTGATGCTACTGGATTAGTGAGGCTACTGGATTAGTGAGGCTACTGGATGAGTGAGGCTACTGGATTAGTGAGGCTACTACGTGGATTAATGAGGCTACTACAAGGATTAGTGAGGCTACTACATGGATTAGTGAAACCACTTGATTAGTGAATCTCTATATTGATTATTGAATTTATGTATTAATAGGAATACCAGATAGATCAGTATGACTGTATAAATTACATACAGTTAGGGCTACTGGCAGATACAAGTTTAGGCTAAATTGATTAAAGAAACTACTCTACTATAATACTAAATCTACAGGATCAGTATCTGTGTTGTATTAATAAAAGTTAGTCAGAGAGACCGCCATGAAACAGAATACTGTACTGAAGGAAATGCTACCAGCACAGTTTAATCTGTGCCAGTCAGAAACCACCCACAGGCAAACTAAACAGACCGCGGAACTCTGATGCCCTTTTGTGTGGTTCAACTGATGGCTACTGCATGCGCAAGGGAACGCGGGAAATGGTTGCAACACGCGCGAAGATAAAGGGAAAGAGGCGAGGCAGGCGGATGGAGATAGATTGGGGATGAAATGGGAGCTGCTAAGGGAGGAACCAGAGTTGAAAGGGATCAGTTCCCCTAAAGCCAGTTGTTAGCCTAATGTTTATGATCCCAATGTCATGGCTGCTTTGCCAAAGCAGTTCCAAAAAAGAGGAAAAGAGTAAAACTTGCGACTTTATTCTTGGGAAAACCTTTCAAGCGCTGCAGCAGCATTTCCGTGACGGAAAAGCAGGGAAAGGAGGCCATGTTCGTGACAAGCCCAACGTCAAGCAGCCCCAACCCCATCCTCCCTGGAAACCACGGGATCCAGACAGACAGCTTCACACTGGACTAGCAATTTATTTTTTTAGTTCTTCAGCGCCTCAGTCGGATATAAAATGGCTTTTAAAAATTAAAAAAATACATTTGTTAAATTTGTTTGTTTGACCGCATGAGTCACTGTCACGTGCGGCGCGCTTTTTCAGAGAAAATCTGTTTAGATAGAATAGGATTTCTAAGAAATCACTCCTACTACTAAGAATCGAATTTTAAAAGAAAACTCCTATTAAAAATCCATTTTCTAATAAATCGCCATTCGGGAGAATTGAATTTCCTAGAAAGCCGCCCTACTGAAAATCATATTTCTACAAAAATCGTCCGAGTCAGAATGTATTTTCTAAGAAATCGACTTTTAAGAATCAGGTTTCTAAGAGTTCACCCTATTGAGATCAGATTTCTAGGAAATCACAATATTGAGATAGGATTTCTATGAAATCGCCCAATTGATAATCGGGTATCAAAGAAATCGCTCTATTAAGAACAAGGTTTCTAAGAAATCACTTTTATTAAGATTGGTTTTCTAGGAAATCAACGTATTCAAATCGTATTTCTAGGAAATCACCCTATTGAGATCGGATTTCTAGGCAATCACGCTATTGAGATCGGATTTCTAAGAAATCGCCTATTGAAAATCGAATTTCTAAGAACATGAAGTTCGAAGACATTTAGAAATTCCATTTAGAATCCACTCTAAATAGAATTCTGAGAATCCCTTGCCACCCCGAGGTCCGCAGGCCGCGCACCTGCAGGTCGTACAGCAGGGTGATTCTCTCTCCGCTGTGCAGAGCTGCCTCGCACAGGTAGGCACCGGAGTCCGAGCTGCGAAGCCGGAGCAGTTTGAGGGAGTTGTTGGCCAACAAGATGTGACGATCTCTGCGAGTTGTGGCGAGGGTAGAGAGGTGAGAGATGTCAGGTTGAGAGATGTCAGGTTGAGAGATGTCAGGTTGAGAGATGTCAGGTTGAGAGATGTCAGGTTGAGAGATGTCAGGTTGAGAGATGTCAGGTTGAGAGACGTCAGGTTGAGAGATGTCAGGTTGAAAGATGTCAGGTTGAGAGATGTCAGGTTGAGAGATGTCAGGTTGAAAGATGTCAGGTTGAGAGATGTCAGGTTGAGAGATGTCAGGTTGAGAGATGTCAGGTTGAGAGATGTCAGGTTGAGAGATGTCAGGTTGAGGGATATAAGGAAGACGATGTCAGTGAGACAGATGTCAGATTGATAGATGTCAGGTTGAGAGATGTCAGGTTGAGAGATGTCAGGTTGAGAGATGTCAGGTTGAGAGATGTCAGGTTGAGAGATATAAGGAAGACGATGTCAGTGAGACAGATGTCAGATTGATAGATGTCAGGTTGAGAGATGTCAGGTTGAGAGATGTCAGGTTGAGAGATGTCAGGGAGAGAGATGTCAGGTTGAGAGATGTCAGGTTGAGAGATGTCAGGTTGAGAGATATCAGGATGAGAGATGTCAGGTTGAGAGATGTCAGGTTGAGAGATATCAGGATGAGAGATATAAGGAAGACGATGTCAGTGAGACAGATGTCAGATTGATAGATGTCAGGTTGAGAGATGTCAGGTTGAGAGATGTCAGGTTGAGAGATGTCAGGGAGAGAGATGTCAGGGAGAGAGATGTCAGGTTGAGAGACGTCAGGGAGAGAGATGTCAGGGAGAGAGATGCCAGGGAGAGAGACGTCAGGGAGAGAGATGTCAGGTTGAGAGATGTCAGGTTGAGAGATGTCAGGTTGAGAGATGTCAGGTTGAGAGATGTCAGGTTGAGAGATGTCAGGTTGAGAGATGTCAGGGAGACAGATGTCGGGGAGACAGATATCAGAATAGGCAGACACCAATGACCATCAAGAACGATTCCAACAAATCCAGGTCAATGCTGTCCCACAGCCACTCACTGCGGCAGCTCTCCGCTTTCGTGACTCCACACTGCCACAGCCAGAGGAGCGGCGGCGCCATGCGGTGGCGCGCAATCCAGAGTGGCGCCGAGGCCAGCTGGCGCCGCCGCGGTCAGCCTGATGATGCGCCTCGGCAGCTCCGCGCGCTCTGGAAGGTGAGCGAATGATAAGGGAGAGTGACCCAATATTATGGGAGAGAGTGACCCAATATGATGGGAGAGAGTGACCTAGTATGATGGGGGAGAGTGACCCAATATGATGGGGGAGAGTGACCCAATATGATGGGAGAGAGTGACCCAATATGAAGGGAGAGAGTGACTCAATATTATGGGGAGTGTGACTCAATGATTAGGGAATGTGACCCAATGATTAGGGAATGTGACCCAACGATTAGGGAGTGTGACCCAATGATTAGGGATGTGACCCAATAATGGGGAGGGGGGAGTGACCCAATAACCTCACTAACCTTTGACAACAACTCTAACGGAGGCCACAATGCTGCCAAGCACATTTGTGGCAGTGCAGCTGTAGAGACCGGAGTCTGCAACCGCTAGTCGCGGCAGAACAAGCACAGTTTGAGCCGATTCTGTCCGACTTTTGTCCGGTAGCGGGCGGCGAGCCTCGGTAGCCGGATCTTGAAGTTGCCAGGTCACTCGGGGTCGGGGGACCGAGTCTGCAAGAGATGGCAGCAAGTGCTCTTGTCGAACAGGTGATTTTTCATGTCTAAGAGGTGACACTGCTGTCTAACACACAGGTGATACTGCTGTCTAACACACAGGTGATACTGCTGTCTAACACACAGGTGACACTGCTGTCTAACACTCTAAAGGAGCAATAAATCAATCAAGCCAATCAACAGGAACTCACGTCCCAGCTGACACGTAAGTCGTGCTGTATCCCCAACATCGTAGGTTGCCGCGGGCACCCGGCTTAACCGATGCGTCATGGGCGATGGCAATGCAGCAGATGACGCCACTATGAGCACGGTCATAGCCGACAGTATGAGCGGACAGACAAGCCAAATTATTGATAAATGCATTTCGCGGATTATTTTTCACAAAACAGTCACTCGCTTCTCTTTTGCTAGAATCCTTCTTTGGGTGGATCTTTTATAAATGAATATTTTGCCAGATGCTGGTTGGCTGAAATTTCCCTCTAATCCTGGGGCTGTTGCCAAGGCTTATAAACACGGCTTCAGAGGTAGAGCGAGGGGTGAGAGAGTTTTCTCAGATTCAGACTTCGCCGCGGGGGGTTGGTGGGTTGGGCGGGTCAGAGAGTCAGGGGGAGGGACGACATTTTGTTGGGTCCCAGCAGGGTGTTGTGGCGGACACGTGTGACGAAAATTTACTTCTTCTAGCGGTCCATCAGCTACCTCGCTGCAACGGTGAGGGGACTAAAATCCTCTATATAAGAATTCTTTATATGCCAGAAGCCCCACGGGTTAGGAAGTCAGTTGGCTTTGAAATCAAGGAACACCCGCGCGTCCGGTACAAGAGAAAAGAGAAAACTTCGGTAACACGTTTTTCTTTCAGTTAAAATGAAAGAGAGAGAAAGAGAACAAGCCATGTTTCTGGGAAACTCTACAAGGGGAAAATTGAGGCCCGTGTTCGTGGGAAAAATCGTCTTTTTCTGGAAGCAGATTTGAAGTCCAGATGGGGAACCCCGCTGGTGCTGTGTATGCAAAACAGCTGCTGTTTTTTGGAGGCCACCCTAACGGACTTCGCTCAAAGAAAATTTCCAGGAAAAGTTTTCAGGCGGTCCGCTTGATACTGAAGTCCTGAAGTGAATATTATAGGCATGATGGTGATAGGATGGATTACTCTGGTCCTGAAGCTGCTGCTGAAGCTGCTGATGTCTCTCATGAAGAGTCTATCCTGGAGTGTCTGTACTGAAGTGTCTGTCCTGAAGTATCTGTCCTGAAGTATCTGTCCTGAAGTGTCCGTCCTGCAGTATCTGTCCTGCAGTATCTGTCCAGAAGTATCTGTCCTGCAGTGTCTGTAATGAAGTGCGTGTCCTGAAGTATCTGTCCTGCAGTGTCTGTAATGAAGTGCGTGTCCTGAAGTATCTGTCCTGAACTGTCTGTTCTGAAGTTTCTGTCCTGAAGTATCTGTCCTGAACTGTCTGTCCTGAAGTATCTGTCCTGAACTGTCTGTCCTGAAGTTTCTGTCCTAAAGTATCTGTCCTGAACTGTCTGTAATGAAGTGCGTGTCCTGAAGTTTCTGCCCTGAAGTGTCTGTCCTGAAGTGTCTGTACTGAAGTGTCTGTCCTGAATTGTCTGTAATAAAGTGTCTGTCCTGAAGAGTCTGTCCTGAAGTGTCTGTCCTGAATTGTCTGTAATAAAGTGTCTGTCCTGAAGTGTATGTCCTGAAGTGTCTGTCCTGAATTGTCTGTAATAAAGTCTCTGTCCTGAAGTGTCTGTCCTGAAGTGTCTGTCCTGAAGTGTCTGTCCTGAAGTATCTGTCCTGAAGTATCTGTCCTGAAGTATCTGTCCTGGAGTGTCTGTCCTGAAGTATCTGTCCTGGAGTGTCTGTCCTGAAGTATCTGTCCTGAATTGTCTGTAATGAAGTGCGTGTCCTGAAGTTTCTGCCCTGAAGTGTCTGCCCTGAAGTGTATGTCCTGAATTGTCTGTAATAAAGTCTCTGTCCTGAAGTGTCTGTCCTGAAGTGTCTGTCCTGAATTGTCTGTAATAAAGTCTCTGTCCTGAAGTGTATGTCCTGAAGTGTCTGTCCTGAATTGTCTGTAATAAAGTCTCTGTCCTGAAGTGTCTGTCCTGAAGTGTCTGTCCTGAATTGTCTGTAATAAAGTGTCTGTCCTGAAGTGTATGTCCTGAAGTGTCTGTCCTGAAGTATCTGTCCTGAAGTGTCTGTCCTGAAGTATCTGTCCTGAAGTGTCTGTCCTGAAATGTCTGTCCTGAATTTTTTGTCCTGAAGTATCTGTCCTGAATTGCATTCCAGAAGTGTCTGTCCTGAAGTGTCTGTCCTGAAGTTTCTTCCCTGAAGTGTCTGTCCTGAAGTGTCTGTCCTGAAGTATCTGTCCTGAAGTATCTGTCCTGAAGTGTCTGTCCTGAAGTTTCTGCCCTGAAGTGTCTGTCCTGAAGTATCTGTCCTCAAGTGTCTGTCCTGAAGTGTCTGTCCTGAAGTTTTTGTCCTGAAGTATCTGTCCTGAATTGCCTGTCCAGAAGTGTCTGTCCTGAAGTGTCTGTCCTGAAGTATCTGTCCTGAAGTGTCTGTCCTGAATTGTCTGTAATGAAGTGCGTGTCTTGAAGTTTCTGCCCTGAAGTGTCTGTCCTGAAGTGTCTGTAATAAAGTGTCTGTCCTGAAGTGTCTGTCCTGAATTGTCTGTCCTGAAGTATCTGTACTGAAGTGTCTGTAATGAAGTGCGTGTCCTGAAGTTTCTGTCCTGAAGTGTCTGTCCTGAAGTGTCTGTTCTGAAAAAGGTATAATTACACTTAAATGTAACCGAAAAATGTTTTTAATGCATACTAAATAAATTTTACTAAGACTGATTTGAGGAGCTCGTACTACTTAATATTCTTCAGTAGTAAAGCCAGTTTTTGCATTTGAATATCCATTTTCTGTTATTGTTACGCTCGTATACTCGTAAACAGGGCTTTGAAAGTCTTTGCTTGAACTTCATTTGAAATTTGAGGATTTTTGAAACCTCGTGTCTCAAATCTCATGCAACTCCTAAAATTAAAGAAATTTAAAATTGGAGTAGAAGTTTTAACTAGCGTCAAATGACCCGATTTAAACGGCGATTACAATTAGTAATAAATTCGTGTATTACCTCGATTTGGAGATTAATTCTATACATGAGACAGCTACCGTATGTGAGTCAGGGTCGCATGTGTACTTTACTTATGTACATCGGGCCACGCCCAATCAATATGAATCGGAGGGGTGCTGCACCCCAAATATATATTCACTGGTTGCGGGCTCTTGTGAGAGTCGTATTATTTTCCACCTCGCGCTAACCGTCCGAGTTTACTCACTACAATGGCGTCGCAAGCCGCGAACTGATAAGCAGCCATGACACAGCAAATTTCACTAGCGCCACCCGGCCCGTTTGCAACAGACGGCGACACTCACACAGCGGCTTGGGCTCGCAGGTTTGAGACCTACATCGCAGCGGCCGGAATCTCTGACTGACGAGAAAAGGGCGCAGCAGCTGCTTCTTTATGCGGCCGGAGAAGAACTGCAGAATGTAGTTGAAGAGAACCAGATCGCGGCAGGTGAGGGTTACAAGGATCTCGTGAAGGACAACACTGGGACGGAAAGAACAAATTGTCTTCCTCCGCTTCAAATTTGAGACCTGTCGACAGCAGGCAGAAGAGTCAGTGGACCAGTGGCACCAGCGGCTGCGCAAGGCAGCCGACGCCTGCAACTTTTGACAGCTGCGAGACTCTCTCATTCGCGACAAGATAGTCGCCTACTGTTCATCTGAGAGGCTGCAACGAGACCTGCTGCAAACTAAGTACATCTTGCTTGACGAAGTCCTAAAAAGGGCGAGAGCAAAGGAAGCAGCAGAGTGCTATGGAAGCGGAGGCGCTGAAAGAATCGCAGCACCAACACCTGGCGGCAATCCGCAGGCAAAACATGGGAAAAAACAGGCCTGATAGATCAAGCTGCAACCGGTGCGGCAGGTCTGGGCACGCCAACTGCGAAGCAGCCCGTGGCAAGACTTGTAGACGCTGTGGTAAGCCCGGACACTTCGCACGAGCTTGTCGGTCTCAGCGTGAGCCATCGAACTCAGCGGCGGTAGCTCTTCTCGAGAACAGTGGCGAGTCAGACTGCCGCCAGCCTAACGACTCCCAGGACCGCGAAATCTTCGAGCTGGGTCGGCCCGTGCAGTCGGCTAGCGTGGAGGCGGAGATCAACGGCACCAAAACTAGCGTGCTCATCGACAGCGGCGCCTCACGCAACGTCATGAACGAGAAAACGCTCGAAAGTCTGCGAGACCGACCGGAGCTGCGGCCCTCAACGGAAAAGCTGTTCGCGTATGGAAGCGACCGACCGATGAAGCTGCTGGGCAAGGTTGAAATCAGCGTCAGAGATTTTTGGGGCAGCAATCAATCGCTGTTTTCCATGTAGTAGAAGACCGCAGTGTCGCCATCATCGGCAGGCAGACGTGAACGCAGATGCAGATTCTTTGAGTTGGACCGCCATCGACACTGCATCAACCGGTGCTGCAGATTTCAGCGGCAACAAAGACAATCGAGCAGCTCCTGGTGGGTATGCGAGTCAGCGGTGCAACTGAGTCCGATACGAGTACCGCGACCATCAGCAGAATTCCGCATCGACGTGCGGCAGTGCTCGAGGGAGTCGGCTGCTACACCGGCGCACCAGCTACCGTCCACATGGCTCACGGAGCCCGTCCAGTCTGTCACGCGCCATCGAAGGTGCCAATTCACTTTGCAGACGCTGTTGACAAGGAGCTGCAGGCGCTGGAAGAGCTAGGCATCATCGAACCGGTAGAAGGTCCAGCCCCGTGGGTAGCCCGCATGGTCATCGTGCCAAAGAAAGAGCCAGGAGAAGTTCGCATCACCCAAGACCTTCGGGACGTCAACCGCTACGTAATCCGAGAGCGACATCAGATCCCAACGTTTGAGGAGGTTACGGGAGACATGTCCGGTAGTAAGTTCTTCTCAGAGGTTGACGTTGCCAAAGCCTTTTATCAGGTTCCAGTTGCCGAGAACTGCCGCAATCTACTAACGTCTCGACGCCGCGTGGACTCCGTCGGCTCACCCGGCCATCCATGGGACTGTCATGAGTCGGGTCCTAGCCGGTCTGCCCAACAGAAAACGGTATTTCCCTGAATCCACAAAAATGTAAGTTAGCTCACTGCAGCATCGAATTTATGGGCATGCGGCTGAAAGCAGAAGGTGTCCAAGCAACTGAGAGCAAGATTGCGGCGGTCCAGAGCTTCAAGGAGCCCGAGACAATCGGTCAGTTGCGCTCGTTCTTGGGCCTGGTCAATTTCCTGGCCGTGTTCACACGCCAGCTACCAAAGGAAGCCGAGCCGCTGAGGCGCCTGACGAGAAAAGGAGTTGAATGGGACTGGAGTGCAGAGCAAGCAGGCGCGTTCAAACGATTGAAGAGCAGCATTGCGACCCCAGCGGTCCTCGCCTTCTTCGACAGACGACTTCGCACGAGGCTAATCGTCGACGCCGGACCCATCGGGCTAGGCGCCATCCTGGCGCAGGTGCAGAACGACGGAAGCCTGCGGCCCGTGGCGTATGCAAGCCGAACCCTCTCGAATGTCGAGCGGCGATATTCCCAGACTGAGAAAGAAGCACTGGCTGTAAAGTTCGGCTGCCTAAAATTTGAACACTATCTTGTCGGAGCACCCGACCACAAGCCGTTAACCTCAATGCTCGCGATGGGATCTAGACCGCCACCCCGAATCGAGAGAATGGCGTTGCGAATTCAGCACCTGACGTTCCGCATCGAGTACCAGCCGGGCGCCTCAAATGCAGCCGAGGTGCTGCTCAGCAGGAAGCCGTTACCAACTCTAGGCAAGAACATTGGCGAGGAGTTAGACGAGGCTTGCATCAACGCCGTGCTGTTGGCGGCCGTGCCGAACGCGCTGTTGCTAGAGGACATTCGATCATACTCGAAGGACAATCTTGTCATCCACGCGGCGATAGCAGCGATGCAAGGCGGCCGGTGGGACACCTCCAGTTCCGAGATGAGGGCACTGCAAGCGTTGCGAGAGGAGTTGTCAGCATCAGATGGCATTCTACTACGGCAGAGACGGATCGTCGTCCCAGAGGTTTTGCAACAGCGCATGCTCGAGCTGGCGCACAGGGGACACCAATGCGCGAGAAAGACACTCGACCGGCTCAGCACTAAGGTTTGGTGGCCCAGGATGGCATCTCTTTACTTTTTTTATTAGAGGCAGGGGGGTTGTGTGCACCCTGGTACACTTTAAGCGACATAGGCACACAACCGGCGAGAGGCAGTACTGCCCATTCCGCCGACTCCCCTGAGCAGGCACACAAGCGCGCGGATACGTACGTAGGCACACACTCACACAGGAGTGTACAGCGGCCCTAACTTTATTTTATCGTTAGGCATGTACACTTCACTGCGCCTTGGGGGGGGGGGTTGGCCTTCAAGGCCGTTAATTGCACGAGCAGAGCCAAGCCGAGATTCCAATTCAGCCCCAAATTAATGGGACTGCACTTGGAATCGAGCCTGGGTCGCTGGCACACCAGAGCCTGCGCTAGACCGCTGGGCTACGGCCCCCAGGGTGGCATCTCAGGCGGAAGAGTTTGTCAGGCGCTGCTAGGCTCTATTCGAGCTACGCCACTGCAGCCCACGCCCATCCCAGAGGGCGCCTGGCTTTCAATCACAGAACTCCAATATGCAACACTATGCTGCTGGTCTGCATAGATCGGTACTCCAGATTTCCAGAGGTGCAGTGCATGCAGACGACAACAGCGGAGGCGCTGATTCCTCGAATGCGCTCAATGTTTGCGCGATTTGGCATTCCACAAGAACTGGTAACCGACGACGGTCCGCCCTTCTCGTCAGCGGAGTTCGGGCGCTTCCTGGCCAGCTACGGCGTCAAGCTTATCATCCCGCTCTATCCAGCGGCCAACGGCATGATGGAGAGACTCAACCGATCAATCAACAAGGTCGTGCGAGTGGCAATCGATGAGAACAAGGACTGGAGAGCGGCGCTTGACGACTGGTTGATGGCGTACCGAAACACCCCACATGCGGCCACGGGGCGCTCGCCAGCGGAGCTGCTGATGGGTTGCCGCCCAAATGACACCATCCCAGCCATCAAGCCGTCTCAGCGAGTCAGAATTAACGAGCAGCAGCTGCGTCAAACCGATGCCAACGTCAAGGCGACAATGAAATGACACGCAGACCCAAAGCGTAGGCCGCGCAGCTGCGGGATCCGGGTCGGCGAAGTCGTCCTGCGGCGTCGCGTCGGAGCTCGAAAGGCACAGACCCCATGGAGAGTCGAACGAGTGTCTGGAAACTCCCTAAAGCTGCCCCGCGACGGCGCTTCCTGCTGGCGTCATTGCACAGCCGTCAAGCTGGTCACCCCAGATCCGATCTCGGACGCTCCGCCAGTGACAACGGCCGGCGCCCTTCCTGGAGATCTGGAGACTCGAGAGGGGCCGCTGGCGACGCGACCGCATCCTCGTGCGGCGAAGTGCGGTGACAAGCAGTACAAGTGATTTGAACTGTCAATTTCTGTGAACAGCTGTCAATATCTATGAACTGTCAATTTCTGTGAACAGCTGTCAATATCTATGAACTGTCAATTTGTTTAAATCTTTTTTGTGACGTCGACATTTCAACTTTTAGGATCCAATATTCGTGTTTTTATTCCTCCATTACTCGTACAGTAATCCTCGAGTTTTATTGTTCTGTTGTTGAATTAACGAACGCAGAAACAAGATAGATAATTATCCGGGCGCTCAGTGGCACCAAAAGAAGGGGTTGGCCAATAGGAGGGCGGCTCGTATATTTATGCACGCGGGGAAGGAAAGTTCTAGAAAGACCGGGGAAGGAAACTTCTGGAACTATGCGTAAACAAGTCCGCGGTGGAAGTTTCTAGAAACGCTGTCCCCGAACTACCCCTACGCATCGCATGCCTTTGCAATACACAACATTCTTCCCCTCCTTCAAGGAGTCCAACAGTCCCCAAGCTTCACTTTAATCAGTCCCAGCGGCAGTTCATGAAGCGTATCGGCGGGTGCCTGGCTCGCTCAGATCGGCGGGGCGCTGCTGTTCTCGCCGGAGGCTCCGCCGCCGGTGCCGCCGGTGCCGCCGGTGCCGCCGTGCCGGCTCCGGTCGTTGGCGCCGAGTCCACCAGTGGGTCGAACCGCTCTCTCGGCTGCGCCGGGTGCGGCGTTCGGATCAGCCGCTGCTGGTTCCATCTGGTGCCGTCGCTGAGCTCGACCGCGTGGTGTCCCGCCTGACGGAGCACTTGTAGTGGCCGTGAGAGGCGGGTACCCAGCTTGCCCTTCTTGGTGGGCCGTCGGATTCTCACCCACTCGCCGGGGTGGAACGTCTCGGGGCGGGCCCTTCGCCTGGCATCGGTGTAGGCCTTGATCCGCTGCTGCCGCGCCTCGATTTGCTGCCGCAGTGCCTGAGGCGTCGCCTCGGTCGTTGTCATTCCCCCGCCGGGAGACAGCATGGTGATCGCGGTGCGCCACTTCCGACCCAGCATGAGCTCGGCCGGTGACTTGCCCGTCAGGCTGTGCTTGGAGCTCCGGTAGGCAGACAAGAAGTTGGTCACGGCGTCTTGAAACGGCCTGTTCTCCACCATGGCCGCTCTGATGCTGGCGAGTAGCGACCGATTGAGACGCTCCGTCTGGCCGTTGGTCTGCGGATGGTAGAGGCTGGTCTTGACGATGCCCTGCTCGGCCAGGAAGTCCGAGAACTCGCTCGATGATGCCGTCCTTCTCCATCTTGTCGAGTTCGGCATCGACCTGCTCCTGTCGCGTGAGGGGCAGGCGGCGGAGTGGCTGCTGGACGGGTCGCGCTGCTGGGTCGACCTTGGGCTGGTGCACAGCGCCGGCGCAGCATCCTATCGCACCGCTGAAGGTCGTTGGGTACCGCGCCTGCAAGTCCGCCGTCAAGTCGCTGACCTCCGCGATTCCGGGCGGCTGCCCGCTAAGGTCGACTCGGAAGCCCAGCTTCTCCATCAGGTCTCTACCGACGATGTTGTCGCCGCCTGGCGCAACGAAGAACCGGTGCTGCATCGCCTTGTCGCCGTAGCGCACCTCCAGCTCGGTGACACCACTTAGCTGGATCGGCAGTCCGCCGTAGGCACGCAGCTTCGTCGTGGTGGGAGAGGTGACTGCACCTGAGATCCGGTCGGCGGTCTGTCGGGACAGCAGCGATACCCTTGCGCCGCAGTCCACCATCAGGCTGACAGCGGTCCTGTCCGGTCCGAGTTCCAGCGTCGCCCGGACCTCCCTGTCGCCACCCGGCACTGCGTAGACTGTGATCACCTCGTCCGCGGCATTGACAGCAGCCTGCTGGCTGCGACAGCAACTCCGGAAGTGGTTCTTCTTGCCACAGGTGTCGCAGGTCTTGCCCTTGGCCGGACAGGGGGTCGTCGGTCCGTGGTCTCGCCCACAGCGTGTGCAGGCGCCGCCGGGTTTGGCTGTCCTGCCAGCTGGTGCTGGGCGGTGCCTCCCCTTTGCAGCGACCTTCTGGCCCCTCGGCTGTCGGATCGATTGGACGGCTGCCGTGCTCGAGGTTGATGGCGCCATCGCCTTGGCTTCTTTGGAGGCTTCCTCGATGGAGACCGCGATGCTGAGTGCTTTCGCCAGGTTGAGGTCCTCCACCTTCTCCGTCAGCAGCCTCTCTCGGATTCTGGGGTTACTGGTCTTCTCAGCCAGCTGGTCTCTGATGAGATCGTCCTGTATCGCGCCGTAGTTGCACAGCTCCGTCAGCTCCCTCAGGGCTGCCACGAAGGTCTTGACGTCCTCGCCGGGTAGCTGCTGGCGCTGGCGGAAGCGATATCTGGCTACCATCACGTTGGGCTTCTCGCCGAAGATCTTCTCGAGCTCCGCCTTAGTTGCTGCGAACGTGTCGTTCTCCTTGATTGCTTGGCGTGCTCGAGCAACCCGCTGACCTTCAAATCCAAGCAGATGGAGCAGAAGGCTCCTCTTCAGCGGTTTCGCCTCTTCCTTCCCTTCGGGCTCCTTGAATTGGGCCGCCTCGTAATAAAATTCAAAGGCCTCAATCCATCGGCTCCATGGTACTGTCGGTGATCCGCAGTTCGCCAGGAAGGGCGTGGGTGCAGGGATGCTAGCCGCCATCCTCGTCGCCAATGTTCTGTTGTTGAATTAACGAACGCAGAAACAAGATAGATAATTATCCGGGCGCTCAGTGGCACCAAAAGAAGGGGTTGGTCAATAGGAGGGCGGCTCGTATATTTATGCACGCGGGGAAGGAAAGTTCTAGAAAGACCGGGGAAGGAAACTTCTGGAACTATGCGTAAACAAGTCCGCGGTGGAAGTTTCTAGAAACGCTGTCCCCGAACTACCCCTACGCATCGCATGCCTTTGCAATACACAACATTTATATCTGCCCTATCGTTTCATTTCTGTGAAAAGAGGAGAGATGTGAGTCAGGGTCGCATGTGTACTTTACTTATGTACATCGGGCCACGCCCAATCAATATGAATCGGAGGGGTGCTGCACCCCAAATATATATTCACTGGTTGCGGGCTCTGGTGAGAGCCGTACTATTTTCCACCTCGCGCTAACCGTCTGAGTTTACTCACTACAACGTAGGCAGCTACAGCACACAGCATCCAGCATGTACGAGTAGTTGCCATGGCTACCTATGGAGAAAGTTAAATATGGCAAAAGGTCGCCTGAGAAATGTGCCAATAGGACTAATGAATCAAATATTCATTTCATACTTTTAATACTTGAATATTTTCAAGTATAAAAAGTGTACATGTAGGCTAGGTACATGCAACTTCACTTCACTGGAAAGTACTTCAGGTACTTAATTTTTAATTTTGATCTGCAAATGTGTCAAAGACAAACTGGAATTACATGTATTGATCGCTACTAACAGCCGTGGCGGATCTAGAAGTTCATTTTGGTGGGGGGCGGTCCAAGTTTGTGGCACCAACTCGAGTATGAGAAGCGCCAAATTTTAAGCTAAGGGCGCTTAAAGGGCGCAATATGCTTCATCAAGCTGTTTCGGCCCCCTCCCTCCCCCCTAAATCCGCCTCTGACTAACAGCATTTGCATTGTTGCTATATTTATTCCTTGCTTTTGTTTACTTACCTTATTATTGCATTCTATAGGCATGACAAACTAGTTACTAGTTAAATTGGCAAATGGCAAGCGTAGGAAATTGCTTCTAAAACGTTGCATTTCGTTTGGCTCCATGTTTAAAGGGAACTAAGCCCGCCAGTCTGAGTACATTCTATGTGTACGCAGCCCTGTGTACATGCCGCGGGGTATGGGGGTTTCTATTTTTAGCACATAAGCGAAAAGCACGATATTGCAGGCAGATTTGAGAAAGAAAAATTCAGAACGATGTGGCTCGGGACAGGGGGCAGGCGGGCAGCTTTGGGTGTAATGGATTGCAATAAAATAGAGTAGATTGTAAAGTAGATTGCTATTGCCATTGGTCCTGACACTAACTAGACCTACTAAAAATGTTAAACGTTTATTGATTTTTATTTAGTAGACACTTTCCATAGGATCGAATGTCTCCGTTTAAAACAAGAAAATATTTATTCTTATTTTTATACTTTACGAAGCCGGACACTTTTTCGGTAATATATTAAATTCTAATAAAAATTAAACTTCGAAGGTCCTTTTAGGTTAAAGAAATGCATCATCTATCCTTGTTATAAATACAGTGGTGATATCAAATCTACGGAAACAAATAGCTGTACGAAATTAAAACGAAAACGAAAACTCGAATGCGAGGGCAGCTTAGCTTGAAAGCTTTTTTTGTAAAAGACTGCCATTGCTTTTACTGAATTCGAAAATTCCAAGGTGGGAGTGACGAGTGAGGTATAACTTTGAACATGACAGATTTTTGCAGCCTTGTTAGTCAGAGCGGGGTTAGAGGGCAATCCGTGTTTTTACGCTCGTATGACCTTCAATTTTAATGTACACTCAAATGTACGTACCCTCTGTCGGGGGACAGGGGGAAAGGAAACCCCTGGCAAGTTGTAGCGGTAAATAAAAGCGGCGCCAGATTCATCCACAGAATTACCATGGAATTTCCGTGGAATAGCCAGATAGATTCGTCAGTTCCACGTTCAACGTGCGTAAGACTTACCAGCTATAAATATGACAAAGTTTTAGCACCCAGCTGCGACCTTGCGAGTGCAATTTTGACCTCAAATTATTCAACAAAGTTTGGCTAACTAGAACTAGCTTCGATTCTCAGGTTTTTAGTATTATTAAGTATTATAAATACAACGCAAGTAATAATAAAAATGGAGTACGATGGTATCCAGCATCGATCAGATGAAGCAGTGCGTTACAACGTCAGGCCGTGTTATCAAAAATGTCCAGCAGATCCGTTCCGCCGATCCAGCTCCAGCAGCAGCAGCGACCGAGGCTTTGAATCGTCCAACGAATCGGACAATGACAATTGCAGCAACACATTGTCATCGACTGCGAAGTTCACGGAGGAGAAGCATACCAATGAGAAGCATTGGAAGCAATTGGCTTTGAGTATAGTAGCTCTGAATGAGACCGGCAAACTCTACAGCAGTCTCTTTGTTGCTCAACTAATTAACCATCTGACCTTCAATCGTCAGCAGCTGAACGATCTCGGTTGCAGAACCAAACAACTTGTTGAGTCTTTCGAAAAAATCCAACTTGAAGAAGGCAAACACGATTCAACCAATAGATGCTTAACAATAGCTCTGCTTAATCGCGCTGATTGCTTTGAGAAGCAGCAAAATCAGGTATTATCAAGCAATGGTGCCAATAAAACAACAAATCAATGGCGCCCATGCCCCCGGCTCAGACACTATCGCCAACAGCAGCAGCAACAGCAGCAGCAGGTGTGCATCCTGCAGTTCTCCGACAGGCCGTTCAACGCCGACCAGCAAGGCCCGGTCTGTGGCGTGCCGCAGAGTCGGGCCGACATGCACAGCGAAGCCAACCGGCTGGCGACTTTCGAGGACGCCGGCGAAGCGACCTGCTGGACTACGACGGACATCGGCGAGGATGTCAGTCGCGCCCTGGCTCGGGCCGGTTGGTTTCGCAGCAACCGAGAGGGCGGCCTCCGATGCGCCTTCTGCTACGGCAATGTTGATGCAGCAGCAGCCAGGCGCAGTTTGGCAAGTTATGCTGGCGGCGACCGCACATTCTGGCCGATGCAGCTGCACCAGTACCGGTTTGGCACCTGCCCGATGGTGCTGCAGCTGGCTGTTGGCAACCGGCCGCTGCCTGAGGAGGATCGAGGTGAGGGCCATTGCCGGAAAAGGAGGCAGAAAAATGGGGGGAACGAGGGGAAAACGAGGGGATGAAGAGGAGAAAAGGAGGGGGAAGAGAGGGGAAATGAGGGGAAGAGAGGGGAAAGGAGGGGAAGAGAGGGGCAAAGACTGGAAGAGAAGTGGAAGATTAGGATCTACAAGAGTGTGAACGGAATGTAAAGGGAAGGTACAGAAAAAAGTATTTCAATTGAAATGCAGTGAAAATGTAAACTATAATTAGTTAGCTACATACATGTAGCTGTTGGCCCATTGTCCCAATTGCAGAAGCCAGTGAGCCCAAGCCACTCAGAGCTCCCGTCGCCTGCAGTGAAGACAACGATCCCAGCAGCAGCTCAGGCAGCTGGACTACAGAGAACGCAGCTTCATCCACCGTAGCGCCATCATCCGAGTCAGAAGCCAGACACCAACTCCGTCGTCGTCCGGGCCTTCCCACCGCTACCCTGGCCGCTGCCCGGTCCGCCTGCGATCCCAGAGCCGACAGCAACCTCTCCCTGCTAGAGCGAAGCCTGCTGATTCAGAAAAACTCCTGCGATGTTGCTGTGGAGACCTACCATCCGCTCTGCTATCCGGAGATGAGCGACCCCGCTGAGCGAGAAGCCACTCTGACTGCCACTGCCGGTCAGCTGACCTTGAACTCCTCCTCATCAGCCGTAGTTCCGCTTCCAGCCAGCCTCCTGGCTCAGGCGGGCTTCTTTCAATTGTCTGGCACAGACTGCCTGGCCTGCTACTGGTGCGGCGTCAATCTGAGACACTGGCTTCCCGACGATGAGCCCTGGATCGAGCACGCCAGATGGTCGCCTCGCTGTTGTCACCTCCTGCTAGAACGGGGCGCCGACTTCGTTCTGTCTTCCAGACGCCTGCATCCGCCGTACGTAACGCCGCTTGACGAAGTCTCAGTCAGCTCAATGACTTCTGTTTCTTCGTCTTCCACAAGTTCGAAAACAACTCCGGTTGGTTCGGCTGCAAAGTCAGCCAAGGCCGATCCGCCATCCGTCTGCATCGACTATCGTATTGAACTCCGTCAGCTGCGCTCTCGGGACGACACCTTCATAGTGCTGCTGGCTCGCCAACTCCTCGACGGCGGATATTGTCGGGACGTCAGGACGGCAGTGGCGGAGAAGTTGAGAAACACCGGAGCAGACTTCACCTCCGGCCAGCTGCTGCTGAGCGCTGTCATGGACGTTCGTCAGCGTCGAGAGCGGCTCGGACTGGACAGCGCCCAGTATCACGACCTGCGCATGTCCGAGCTGGACGACATCACCCTGGCCGATGCTGAACATCTCAACAGCGACGCCGAGATAGATTGGCGAGCCTGCAAAGTGTGCATGGACCGCCGGATCAATGTCACCCTGATGGACTGCGGCCACTTCTGCTGCTGTTCGAACTGTTCGAGATCGCTGAGCGACTGTCCCGTGTGCAGAGCGCCGATCCGAGCTACCCTGCTCATCCGGCCAGACAGTTAGAGTTCGGCTGAGCTGTTGTTAGCAAAAAACTCAAGTGTGTGTTCGCTACTAGTACTACTTGTAATATTTAGACGTTAAGTACAATAGTAAGTGACTTACAAGCGCATTCGCATTTAAAAAAAATAAAATTATACTGCTTGGAGCCAAAACATCCAAAGAATTTTCAGTATTTGTTTGTAACTCTTGACCAGATAATTGCCTAATTCTATCTATCTACCTATTTATCTATTTATCTATCTATCTACCTATCTATCTATCTATCTATCTATCTATCTATCTATCTATCTATCAATCTATCAATCAATCAATCAATCAATCTATCTATCTATCTATCTATCTATCTATCTATCTATCTATCTATCTATCTATCTATCTATCTATCTATCTATCTATCTATCTATCTATCTATCTATCTATCTATCTATCTATCTATCTATCTATCTATCTATCTATCTATCTATCTATCTATCTATCTATCTATCTATCTATCTATCTATCTATCTATCTATCTATCTATCTATCTATCTATCTATCTATCTATCTATCTATCTATCTATCTATCTATCTATCTATCTATCTATCTATCTATCTATCTATCTATCTATCTATCTATCTATCTATCTATCTATCTATCTATCTATCTATCTATCTATCTATCTATCTATCTATCTATCTATCTATCTATCTATCTATCTATCTATCTATCTATCTATCTATTTATCTATCTATCTACCTATCTATCTATCTATCTATCTATCTATCTATCTATCTATATATCTATCTATCTATCTATCTATCTATCTATCTATCTATCTATCTATCTATCTATCTATCTATCTATCTATCTATCTATCTATCTATCTATCTATCTATCTATCTATCTATCTATCTATCTATCTATCTATCTATCTATCTATCTATCTATCTATCTATCTATCTATCTATCTATCTATCTATCTATCTATCTATTATTTCTATTCTTTAGCAGCCCTTTTGTGCCGTTTTAAGTTCCCAGAAATGTAATAATTCTATCTCATAAGGAAAGAAGTGCTCAGCACTCGCGACAATGGGGCATCAGCAGGCAGGCATGGCTGCACTACAACGTAGTCAGATCACTTTGAAGGCACTCTGAAAATTCTAATTGGCCGTGTAGCAGCGAAAAAGACTTCAGCTTCAGACAGACAAAGGACTGCTCGAGGTGCAAAGGGGAGTTCTTTTATGAATTTTTGAAAGCAACTTTTGAATTTAATGACAGATTTCGATCCGAAACTCCAAGGCTCATTACCCAACTCATTCTACCTTAAGTCAGTTACTGCACCGTATGCCCTCGTTAATTAAGATAATTAGAAAAAATATTATATGAACCGGAAAACTCTAAGTTGGGTGTTTACAAATTTCAGAATTTTGTCAAAACTTTCTAGAAGTGCAAACTTTTTTATTAGAAAAATTCTTTAAGCAAGACACTTGATATGAACAAGACAAGACACTTGCTTCACTTCACCCAGCTGTAAAATGGGTGCCAGCATTAGCGACCCCCACCCCCAGTCCTTGGACTGAACAGCCGTACGCAGCCTTCAGATGCGCCGCGCAACAGCTGCGGCTGAGCTGTCGGTTGCACATCTGCGCATTAGGTCAGGTGTAATGAGAATGTGTATGTCTTTTTCAGTATTTCCGTGTTTGCTGGGTGTCAGGAGAGAGTTAATGAAAGTGCTAGGAGAGGGTCAATGAAAGAAAGAGTCAGAAGAGGGACAATGATAGTGTCAGGAGAGGGTCAATGAGGCTGTCAGGAGAGGGTTACTGAAGCTGTCAGGAAAGGGTTACTGAAGCTGTCAGGAGAGGGTTACTGAAGCTGTCAGGAGAGGGTTACTGAGGCTGTCAGGAGAGGGTTACTGAGGCTGTCAGGAGAGGGTTACTGAGGCTGTCAGGAGAGGGTTACTGAGGCTGTCAGGAGAGGGTTACTGAGGCTGTCAGGAGAGGGTTACTGAGGCTGTCAGGGAAGGGTTACTGAAGCTGTCAAGAGAGAGGCTGTCAATGAGGCTGTCAAGAGGGTTAATGAGCTGTCAAGAGAGGGTTAATGAGTCTGTCAAGAGGGTTAATGAGGCTGTCAAGAGAGGGTTACTGAGGCTGTCAGGAGAGGGTTGTCAATGAGGCTGTCAATATGTCAAGATGTACCGAATGAAAGGTGTCAGTGCACGTGTTAGCATAAAAGTTGGCAGTGCATGCTGCACGTTCAATGGGACAATTTCCGTTGCAATAATCAATAATTAGCATCTTTCTGCTAATTTCAAACAGAGGAAATCGGGACCCGTTCTTGATCTGTTTGGCTCATCCCTCTGTAGGGAATTCATCCCAATCTATTCCAATTTTCTTTCACAAACCCGTGCGTAGCATTTTAAATTAAATTTCAGAATTTCATAACAGCTCAGGAAATTGAAAGCAAGTTACACGCAGACTTCACTGACTTAATCAAAAAATAATTGTTGAACTCATTGAAGAAAGTCGGAGAAAGGTTTTCCGCTTTGCATTATTGCAAATTGGGGAATGATGTAATTAACGGCTACTGAGAGATTTGTCATAAATTTTATCTACAAATGTATGATTGACCTTAACATTTCGGCTGTTTAGTAGTCTGTGTGTGGAGCTAGGCTCAACAAAAATTATAAAATATAGTTGCATTTGGTGGCGCTAAAATTAGGCCGATAAAATTAAAAAGAATCCGCGGAGAATGTCGTCGAAAGAGTTCAGAAAGTAGCGCCTAAACTCTGGAAATAGCGCCAAAACTCTGGAAATAGCGCCAAAACTCTGGAAATAGCGCCAAAACTCTGGAAATAGCGCCAAAACTCTGGAAATAGCGCCAAAACTCTGGAAATAGTGCCAAAAACAATCGGGATAACTGCTCCAAAAACTCATGGAATGGCGCTCAAAAGAATTCTGAAAATGGCGTCAGAACTAATGGAGAGAATAACGCCAAAAAAAACAATTTAGGGAATAGCACTAAAACTAATCCAGGAGAATGGCGCCAAACTAATCGAGAGAATGGCGCCAAAAAATCTGGAAAATGGCGCTAGAATTAATCAAGAGAGTGGCGCCAAAGAAACAATCGAGAGAATGGCGCCAAAACCAATTGAAAGAATGGCGCGAAAACCAATCAAGAGAATGGCGTCAAAAAAACGAATCGACAGAAAGGCGCCAAAAAATCCGGAAAATAGCGTCAAAAAGAGTTTAGAAAATGGCGCAAGTTCAAAATCAGGCGCAAAAATTTCAAGACAATAACGCCAAAAAAATTTCAGAGAATGGCGCCAAAAAATTCCAGAGAGTTGGCATAACGGCCAGCCCGCAGGTATAAGCAGGTGTGATTGACAGGTCACAGTTTCAGCACCGCAGCAAGTGGAGGATAATCCCAGCCCAAGAGCCAGCCGCATCTCACTGATAAAGGGTTGCCCGTCAGGAACTGCATTCAAGGCAGGCAGACGCCCCAGACCCGAACTCTTGGACCCAGCAGCAATAAGTACACGCGGCAAGGGTACAGGACTGTAACTATATCTATTAATCTTTCTAAATCCCATGGGAAACTGGCAGAGCTGGCATTTCCAGATTATTTGTGAGTTCCTGACTCAGCTCTGCTATGCGGACTTCCATAGTGTGGTCAAAACTTCTTATTTCGGGAGATGAAGGGCTGGAGCGGTGTGTCTTCTTGCAAGCTGCAATTCTCTTTGCAAGCTCAATACGAATTCTTCATCAAAAATTTCATGCGATTTCTGCAGTCTGCGATTGGCTGCCAGAGCCTGGCTTGCGGGAGAGGAAAAGAAACGGAGCGAATGCAGCTCTGCTCTGCTTGAGTACTTATGCGACTGAAGGTAGGGCTTTCTTCATTCAGAGAGGCGGCAGTAGGACAGACAGACAGACAGACAGACAGACAGACAGACAGACAGACAGACAGACTCTACAGACTCTCAAACGAACCGGAGTGACAGACTCTCAAACAAATCGGAGTGACAGACTCTCAAACAAATCGGAGTGACAGACTCTCAAACAAATCGGAGTGACAGACTCTCAAACAAATCGGAGTGACAGACTCTCAAACAAATCGGAGTGACAGACTCTCAAACAAATCGGAGTGACAGACTCTCAAACAAATCGGAGTGACAGACTCTCAAACAAATCGGAGTGACAGACTCTCAAACAAATCGGAGTGACAGACTCTCAAACAAATCGGAGTGACAGACTCTCAAACAAATCGGAGTGACAGACTCTCAAACAAATCGGAGTGACAGACTCTCAAACAAATCGGAGTGACAGACTCTCAAACAAATCGGAGTGACAGACTCTCAAACAAATCGGAGTGACAGACTCTCAAACAAATCGGAGTGACAGACTCTCAAACAAATCGGAGTGACAGACTCTCAAACAAATCGGAGTGACAGACTCTCAAACAAATCGGAGTGACAGACTCTCAAACAAATCGGAGTGACAGACTCTCAAACAAATCGGAGTGACAGATTCTCAAACAAATCGGAGTGACAGACTCTCAAACAAATCGGAGTGACAGACTCTCAAACGAACCGGAGTGACAGACTCTCAAACAAATCGGAGTGACAGACTCTTAAACGAACCGGAGTGACAGACTCTCAAAAAAATCGGAGTGACAGACTCTCAAACAAATCGGAGTGACAGACTCTCAAACAAATCGGAGTGACAGACTCTCAAACAAATCGGAGTGACAGACTCTCAAACAAATCGGAGTGACAGACTCTCAAACAAATCGGAGTGACAGACTCTCAAACGAATCGGAGTGTCAGACTCTTAAAAGAGATCGGAGTGACAGACACCCAATCAGATCATGGAAAACTGCACGCAGGCAGAAGGCGGCGACAGCCTTCAGCACAGGCTGTTCTTCCAGTGGGCACAGTTCGCCACCGCCCTGATCGCCTACCCGCTGATCTGCAGCTTCGGCATCGTCGCCAACATCCTCAGCATCGCGGTGATCGCCAGCTGCAAGGTGAACTCACCCACCAACGTGTTCCTAATCAGCCTGGCTGTCAGCGACACAGTGAAACTGTCCAACGACTTTCTGTACTTTGTCAGCATCCTGCAGCAGAGACTGGCCGGTCAGGGAGGCGAATCTTCGCTGCTGTTCCTGAGGCTGTACCCCTACAGCCACTTCCTCATGCAGGCCTCCAACTGCGTGACCGCCTGGCTCACCATGGCCATCACCCTGGAGCGGTGAGTGAGCAGACTCTCCGCGTTACTTTTGCGTCACGATGAAACCGAAAATGCCTATTAGCGACCAGAAATCTGCAGTGAGAAACACGAGAGCTCTTACATTACCAGAGTGAAATGAACTGCAGAGCCGGACTTGATTGCTTTGTTTGCGTAAAGGAAATTTCATTTTCTACGGAAATTCAACAGACCAGCCCTGGATTTGCCTTTGCTGCTCTCTTCCGTTCTCTTCCTGCTTCTAGGGACTGGGACACGGACTGCTAGATGAGATTTCCTTCCCCTGGGAGATGCAGACAAGGAAGTGTTTCGTAAGGAATTTTCGCGAATCATCTATCTCAAGTTGCTTCCGCATCTATCTATCTACCTGTCTATCTATCTATCTATCTATCTATCTATCTATCTATCTATCTATCTATCTATCTATCTATCTATCTATCTATCTATCTATCTATCTATCTATCTATCTATCTATCTATCTATCTATCTATCTATCTATCTATCTATCTATCTATCTATCTATCTATCTATCTATCTATCTATCTATCTATCTATCTATCTATCTATCTATCTATCTATCTATCTATCTATCTATCTATCTATCTATCTATCTATCTATCTATCTATCTATCTATCTATCTATCTATCTATCTATCTATCTATCTATCTATCTATCTATCTATCTATCTATCTATCTATCTATCTATCTATCTATCTATCTATCTATCTATCTATCTATCTATCTATCTATCTATCTATCTATCTATCTATCTATCTATCTATCTATCTATCTATCTATCTATCTATCTATCTATCTATCTATCTATCTATCTATCTATCTATCTATCTATCTATCTATCTATCTATCTATCTATCTATCTATCTATCTATCTATCTATCTATCTATCTATCTATCTATCTATCTATCTATCTATCTATCTATCTATCTATCTATCTATCTATCTATCTATCTATCTATCTATCTATCTATCTATCTATCTATCTATCTACCTATCTATCTATCTATCCATGGAACCAACTGCCCAGCAGCACTTTAATTCGATTCGAAAATCCATAAGCTTTAACCTAACCTCACGAACGGGGGCACCTGAGCGGCAGTGAGCAGTGATAAACATGTTTCAGCAGTACTCAGAGTTGCCTCGCTCACCTCAGGCTAAAATACCTTGTGCTCTCATTCGAGGGCTCTTCTTGTTTTCGCCTGACCGAAAAAGGTGACTCCCCGCTCCCAGAGGCTGAAGTGAAGCTGTCGCCACTTGAAAACTTCCCCCAGCAACTAGATAATGAGCTCGCAAGGTTCGGCATGGGGGCAGCCGCTCTGCTTCCCGCCCAACTTTCATCCCTGGTCGCTGAGCATTTTTTCCCCTCAGGCTCCCAGGGAAAGTGCGCAGATCTTGTGCAGCAGCAGCGGGATAAACAACATCATCATTTTAACGGTTTTTTGGCCCCAGCCAGACCAACTTGGGCACAGCAGCCTGGCAGGCGCCATCAATCAATCAAATGTCATTCATGCTCAGCACCAGACGCTTCTCTACCTCTTTTTTAACATCTTCAATCTCTCCTCTCTCTTTTTATACTTGGCAAATTGAAACATTTTGACTGATTTCAGCGTCTTTAGTTTAGCGGGCAGCTGATTTTAGTCATGCTTAGTGGCCGCAAGGTGGATGGAATATCGTTGGATTCGGACCGATACGAGTTCAACTGAGAGTTTTTAGGTGGCACGACGTTGAGAGTTCTGATTTGGAAAAACATCCAAATATACTAAATCTCTAAGGTTTGTATGTCCATAACACTCTATGAGATTGCAATTCTTGACCGATTTTCATCGCGTTTTCGCCAAATCTGTCTATACTAAATTTCATTCCCGTAGGTTCATGAATTGTTCACGGACTGGAGCCGTAGTATGGAAATAGTGTTTGAATTATTTCCTAATTTTTCCTAAGTTAAACAAAAAATATGGTTTAGTTCAGATTTTTTAGTTTAGTTTGGTTAGTCTTCTTTGTTTTGCTTAATTTATCTTAGTCTAGTTTAGCTTGGTTTAGATTAGTTAGGTTTAGTTTATTCCAGTTTATTTTAATTTAGTTCAGTTTAGTTTAGTTAAGTTTAGTTTCTTTTCGTTTAGTTTAGTTTAGTTTAGTTTATTTTGGTTTAGTTTGGTTTAGTTTAGTTTAGTTTAGTTAAGTTTAGTTTAGTTTAGTTTAGTTTAGTTAAGTTTAGTTTAGTTTAGTTTAGTTTGGTTTAGTTTAGTTTAGTTTAGTTTAGTTTGTTTAGTTTAGTTTAGTTTAGTTAAGTTAAGTTTAGTTTAGTTTAGTTTAGTTTAGTTTAGTTTAGTTTAGTTTAGTTTAGTTTAGTTTAGTTTAGTTTAGTTTACTTTAGTTAAGTTTTAGTTAGGTTAGGTTAGTTCTGTTTGGTTTAGCTAAGACTTTAGTTTATTTGTTCAGACAAATTCAGATAAAAGGTTTAGGTGTGAAATTTTAGTATTTTTTCTGAAATCGATCACAGATACCGACAAACCATTCTTACTATATTAACGGAACAAAGCAGCTCCTTCATCCTTTGTTCCCAAACAGAAAATTGCAGCATTTCTGTGCCTTTAAAATGCGGCTTTAGGGAAGTACTTCAGTCTCTCTCCTCTTCCTCTCATGCCTCTACATGCTTTCTTCACATTTTTAACCACCCAAACCGGTTGGTCTTTTTCTTCCGGTACCTAAAGTACATTTTTCTAAAAAGATCCAAAGAATATTTCTATTTACTGTACAATTTCCATTTCTTACTCAGTGCTTTTTCCTGAACACAGCACTCGTAAATCAATTTTTAAATTACTCGTGACCTCAGCTCTCGATCTACACGAAAGAAAAGCAATAAATCATTGATTGGCTAGCCAAGAAAATTTGACCCATTTTTTCAGTTGATTTAAGTACTGTTTTTAACCTAACGACTTTGCTTGGAGAAAAAGTGCAGTTTGAAAAGAGTCGAACAGCTAAGAAAACAACAAACAACTCGTAAAAAATGAAAAATGAAAATTGTTTTAGAAGACTCAAAATTTTTAGTCACACAATTAAATCAGATGCAGTGCTATTCGGATTTAATTAACCAGTGGCGACAAAATGAAGTAGAGACGTGCAGAGAGCGTGTATTCATCAATAAGTACAGAGTTGCAGCCAATCAGCGGTGACTAACTTGGGTAGAGAGGAACAGAGAGAGTACACTCATCAATAAGTACAGAGTTGCAGCCAATCAGCGGTGACTAACTGGGGTAGAGAGGAACAGAGAGAGTACACTCATCAATAAGTACAGAGTTGCAGCCAATCAGCGGTGACTAACTGGGGTAGAGAGGAACAGAGAGAGTACACTCATCAATAAGTACAGATTTGCAGCCAATCAGCGGTGACTAACTTGGGCAGAGAGGAACAGAGAGCGTACACTCATCAATAAGTACAGAGTTTCAGCCAATCAGCGGTGACTAACTGGGGTAGAGAGGAACAGAGAGAGTACACTCATCAATAAGTACAGAGTTGCAGCCAATCAGCGGTGACTAACCGGGGTAGAGAGGAACAGAGAGCGTTCACTCATCAATAAGTACAGAGTTGCAGCCAATCAGCGGTGACTAACTGGGGTAAAGAGGAACAGAGAGAGTAAACTCATCAATAAGTACAGATTTGCAGCCAATCAGCAGTGACTAACCGGGGTAGAGAGGAACAGAGAGCGTACACTCACCAGACTTAAACTAAACTCCACACATCACAGCTTCATCCTGGTGACTGTGCCCCACCGAGCCAAGAATTTCTACACTCTGAATCGATCAAAATTTCACGTGACAGCAATTTACGCGGCGGCGACTTTGCTCTGCCTGCCGCACCTGCTGCGCTACGAAGCGGCCCAATGCTACAATGAGGATTTTAATCGAACCAGCTTCCGCATCTCGGAGACTGCTCTGTGGCGCAGCAGTCCTTACAGCGACTTGTACACCTGGGGCGTCTACTCAGCTAGAGTGCTGGTCCCAATAATACTGCTCGTGATTCTCAACGCCATGATCGGGAGGGTGCTGCGTCGGTCTCAGACAAGGCGAAGGCTGATGAACCGACACCGGATTACCGTCATGCTGATGACTGTGGTGCTGGTCTTTATTGTCAGCATCCTGCCAGATGCCGTGCTGAGCACAGTGCTCAACTACGGTTTCGCCGAGGAGAACTACTTGATCCGGGGCATCAGAGAGATCACTGATGTGTTCGTCTGCTTCAACGGAGCCTGCAACTTCATCTTGTATTTCACTTTTAATACAATCTTCAAGAATCAGTTCTATCAGCTGTTCTGCTGGTGAGTAACGGCTTCTTTTTTGAGGAAATTTCTCTTACTTTAGAAAATCCAAGATTTCCGATTCCGGTGTCAATCCGGACGCAAAAAGTTTCGATCGCTGTCACAAAATTGTGGCAATCGGCGCCACAAAACAGTGTCGATCGGCGTTAAAAAACGGTGTCGATCGGCGCCACAAAACAGTGTCGATCGGCGTTAAAAAACGGTGTCGATCGGCGCCACAAATTGGTGTCAATGGGCGCCACAAAATGGGGTCAATCGGCGCCACAAAGTAGTGTCAATCGGCGCCACAAATTGGTGTCAATCGGCGCCACAAAACGGTGTCAATCGGCGCCACAAATTGGTGGTAATCGGCGCCACAAAACGGTGTCAATCTGCGCCACAAAACGGTGTCAATCTGCGCCACAAAACGGTGTCAATCTGCGCCACAAAACGGTGTCAATCTGCGCCAAAAACTGTGTCAATCGGCGCCACAAAATGATGTCAATCGGCCCCACGAAATTGAAACTACAACTGAAGTCCTCCACAAAATAATGCCCATCTAGTGCTCAGCTTTCAAAATTATTAAAATGGCAGTAGCTTCAAAGTTCAGGCAAAAATGAGTTCAGTGTATTTTTATTCTCCTAGTTTAAACAAAACACAGAATGGAATTAAAGTGCATGTAAACAAGAGCTCGCTCCAGACACAAAACACGTTTTTCATCGATGCTTTAATTAGATCTCCTTCAGGATTAGCATTTTTAATCAAATCATTTTTGTCTGCTTACTGGAAAACTGAAATTGGCAAAATTTATTGCTTTGAGAGTGATATGCTATGATTTTTTTTTATTCAAGTGCCTAAAGATGGGCTTCGCGGGTACCGGGACGAATACTGGGGAGTGCGGAAGGGTAAAGGGTAAAGGGTAAAGGGATAAAGGGATAAAGGGATAAAGGGTAACCTGAAGTAGGCTTGAGTCAAAATATCGAGCACAGGAGGATGAAATTTGACTAGAAGAGATGGGAGTGACCAGAAGGTATGGGAGTCACCAGAATGGATGGGAGTGACAAAAAGGGATGGGATGACCTGAAAGGATGGGAGCAACAAGAAGGGATGGGAGTGACAAGAATGGATGGGAGTGACAAGAATGGATGAGAGCGACAAGAATGGATGGGAGTGACAAGAATGGATGGGAGTGACAAGAATGGATGGGAGTGACAAGAATGGATGGGATCAGTGACAAGAATGGATGGGTGTGACAAGAATGGATGGGATCAGTGACAAGAATGGATGGGTGTGACAAGAATGGATGGGAGTGACAAGAATGGATGGGATCAGTGACAAGAATGGATGGGAGTGACAAGAATGGATGGGATCAGTGACAAGAATGGATGGGTGTGACAAGAATGGATGGGCGTGACAAGAATGGATGGGAGTGACAAGAAGGGATGGGAGTGAGAAGAATGGATGGGAGTGACAAGAATGGATGGGAGTGACAAGAATGGATGAGAGTGACAAGAATGGATGGGAGTGACAAGAATGGATGGGAGTGACAAGAATGGATGGGAGTGACAAGAATGGATGGGATCAGTGACAAGAATGGATGGGTGTGACAAGAATGGATGGGTGTGACAAGAATGGATGGGATCAATGACAAGAATGGATGGGAGTGACAAGAAGGGATGGGAGTGAGAAGAATGGATGGGAGTGACAAGAATGGATGGGAGTGACAAGAATGGATGAGAGTGACAAGAATGGATGGGAGTGACAAGAATGGATGGGAGTGACAAGAATGGATGGGATCAGTGACAAGAATGGATGGGTGTGACAAGAATGGATTGATAGGAGCGACGATAAAGAATAGGAGTGCCAAGAAGTGATTGATAGGAGTGACAAGAAGGGATTGATAGGAGTGACAAGAAGGGATTGATAGGAGTGACAAGAAGGGATTGATAGGAGTGCTAAGAAGTGATTGATAGGAGTGACAAGAGGGGATTGATAGGAGTGCCAAGATCAGGTGAGAGGGCGGGGGTGACAAAATTTAGGGACAAGAGTGATGCATCAGGGCAAGAAGACATCGCCAAAGTACACCAGAGCAGATTGGTGCAGAATCTGACGGGTAATCTCCCTTCAATCCCAAACCCCAAGGCGGTGCAGTCGCAAGCCGCAGCTGAAGTTTCACACATCGAACGGCGACGGCTCGGGGTCGGGCCCGAAGCTGTACGTCAGCCTGCGAATGCCGGTGATTCAAGACCGGCCAGCGAACTCGGCACCTGCGGCTGCTGGCGGAGCTGCTGAACCCGACACTGGCTGCTGTCGCAGCTCCCGAGTTGGCGACCACGGGGAAGGCGTCGGCGAAGCGGCTCACCTGAGCAGCACGAACGTCTGCGCCCAGTGCAGCGGCAGGAGTTCCGCCAGGGTTCGAATTGTTCGAATGAAGCTGCAAAGCCGGCAGCAGCAACAGCCGGGTGAGAGCAACCCGGATACTGCCGCTTGAGCCGCTCAAACAAGAGGTTGCCAAATGACTGCTTGGGCAGAAGATTAATTAAAGCACTTTGCACTTTATTTATGGTCCCTGCTGCGGATCATTTCTGAGAAAACCCAGTGCAGCGTACTTTAAAGTACTGTATGTACTTTGAGATCTGCAGCTTCAGTTGGACTCGGGATTTTTTAGGGTGGGTTCATGGGGGTCAGACGACCCCTTTGACTCCCTTGGATTCGCCAGTGCACAAGATAATTTTTTTCGCTTGTTATCGCTCCAAACAGATAGATGTTCCTCATACAACTTTTTATAGTGGTTAACGGGATTAAGTTTGCTTTGTACATGCAAAAGTAGTGGATGTCCTGTGATCTGGGAACAGAGATTACTGACCGGATCCGAAATTTAATGCACAGATCTGAGAGTGAGAGAGTGTTATTGGTAATTTAAGGGAGAGATGTCATGAAGAGATCGCATGGAGAGATCTCACAAAGAGATCTCAAGAAGAGATTTCAAAAAGGGACTCAAGGAAAGATCTCATTTGGAGATCTCAAGTCTCATTAAGAGATCTCAAGTAAAGGGTCTCAAGAAGAGATCTCAAGTAGAGATCTCATGACAAGATCTCATGGAGCGATCTCAAGGAGAGATCTCATGGAGAGATCTTAAAAACAGATATTCAGAAGAGATCACAAGCAGAGATCTTACAATAATTGTTAGGCTTCTCAAGGATAGATCTCGGGTAAAGATCTCATCAAGGGATCTTACGGAAGAGATTAGTGGAAAAGATCTCAAGATGAAATCTCATGGAGAAAGATTTCTAGAAAAATCTTATAGAGACATCTCTAGGAGGGATTTTAGAGCGAGAGAAATTAACTATATAGATGCGAGACGAAGTAAACAGTTGTCTAGACTATCACGTACGTTACATGAATCCTCCTAGCAACTATTTTTAATAGGTAATTAACTCTCATTGTATCTGAATCGAAAAAGAAAACTAGTTTGTCGTACTTGTCCTGCTTTTCTGTTTCCTGAACCACAGTGTCAGCAGCTGTTAATTTCGACCAAATTTTATGTAATTGCTAACTGTAATGTGAAAACTGCTAACAAAAGCACTCGTAGATGCTGTTGAAATGCTGTAAAACTGGCTGTAAAACCTTTATTCCGACACTAATGGCTGCTATAAATGTAAAATACGCTACATTTATCAAATACACAGTTGAATTTAAACAATTGAACAGTAAAATTGAAGAGACGTGCTTTGCATTGCAACCTTTATACAGACTTATTAGCTTATTGGTGTCCATAAATTAATTGCTTATAATAAATAAGCAGACAGATAGACAGATAGATCGATCGATAGATAGATAGATAGATAGATAGATAGATAGATAGATAGATAGATAGATAGATAGATAGATAGATCGATAGATAGATAGATAGATAGATAGATAGATAGATAGATAGATAGATAGATAGATAGATAGATAGATAGATAGATAGATAGATAGATAGATAGATAGATAGATAGATAGATAGATAGATAGATAGATAGATAGATAGATAGATAGATAGATAGATAGATAGATAGATAGATAGACAGATAGATAGATAGATAGATAGATAGATAGATAGATAGATAGATAGATAGATAGATAGATAGATAGATAGATAGATAGATAGATCGATAGATAGATAGATAGATAGATAGATAGATAGATAGATAGATAGATAGATAGATAGATAGATAGATAGATCGATAGATAGATAGATAGATAGATAGATAGATAGATAGATAGATAGATAGATAGATAGATAGATAGATAGATAGATAGATAGATAGATAGATAGATAGATAGATAGATAGATAGATAGATAGATAGATAGATAGATAGATAGATAGATAGATAGATAGATAGATAGATAGATAGACAGATAGATAGATAGATAGATAGATAGATAGATAGATAGATAGATAGATAGATAGATAGATAGATAGATAGATAGATAGATAGATAGATAGATAGATAGATAGATAGATAGATAGATAGATAGATAGATAGATAGATAGATAGATAGATAGATAGATAGATAGATAGATAGATAGATAGATAGATAGATAGATAGATAGATAGATAGATAGATAGATAGATAGATAGATAGATAGATAGATAGATAGATAGATAGATAGATAGATAGATAGATAGATAGATAGATAGATAGATAGATAGATAGATAGATAGATAGATAGACAGATAGACAGATAGATCGATAGATAGATAGATAGATAGATAGATAGATAGATAGATAGATAGATAGATAGATAGATAGATAGATAGATAGATAGATAGATAGATAGATAGATAGATAGATAGATAGATAGATAGATAGATAGATAGATAGATAGATAGTAGATAGGGTGATTAATCAGATAGTAGATAGGGTGATTGGCCGCAGCCAATCAAGCTGAAAGCACGCACACAAGATCACCGGAAACGATTAAGGCAGCTGGAAAGCCAATGGGCGCGGTAAGCGCTTTTATCCAGAGGAACTACCTGCTGGAACCAGCCATGCCGAACGAAAATCAGACTACTCAAGTAGTGCAAAAGAGTACGTGCAACTACCGAGAAATCTAATTTTCGTAACCGCTCCGGTGCAGGTCCTGGCTATAGATAGTAGATAGCGAGAAAGAGCGAGCGAAGCGAGCTCTTTCGAGCTTGCTTGCCGCAGCCAATCAAGCTGAAAGCACGCACACAAGATCACCGGAAACGATTAAGGCAGCTGGAAAGCCAATGGGCGCGGATAGATAGATAGATAGATAGATAGATAGATAGATAGATAGATAGATAGATAGATAGATAGATAGATAGATAGATAGATAGATAGATAGATACAGTCTGAAAATGTCCCAGTCTCCTAGAAGCAGGAAGAGAACGGAAAAGAGCAGCAAAGGCAAGTCCGCGGTTGGTCTAGCGAGTTTCCGTAGAAAAGGAAATCGGATTGACGCGAACAAAGCATCTAGAGTCCATATCCATCTGGTAAAACAAGAACTCTCGTGTTTCTCAGTGCAGATTTCTTGGACCCTTGCTAGTGGGTATTTTTGGTTTCACTGTGACGCAAAAGTAACACGAGCTGCTCACAGAGGCGCGTGCCCTGCTAGGAGCACGAGCTTATTATGCTCAATTTTCCAGTCCTAGAAGAGATCGTCTGATTAATCACCTGGCTGCTCTAAGCTGATAAGGTGTCGCCTCTAAGTAGAACATTCAGATCAAATAGAAGTGCAAACTCTTTTCTTGGGAAGAAACTTCTCTTGCTAGCTCGTAGTAAAGAGAGGTTGTTCCTGTTAGATAGAGGTTATTAATCTTAGATGTTGTTCCTGTTAGATAGAGGTTATTAATCTTAGATGTTGTTCCTGTTAGATAGAGGTTATTAATCTTAGATGTTGTTCCTGTTAGATAGAGGTTATTAATCTTAGATGTTGTTCCTGTTAGATAGTTATTAATGTTAGATTTTGTTCCTGTTAGATAAGAGGTTATTACTGTTAGATGTATTTCCTGTTAGATAGAGGTTGTTACTGTTAGACAGATGTTGTTACTGTTAGACAGAGGCTGTTAATGTTAGACAGATTTTGTTCCTGTTAGATAGAGGTTATTACTGTTAGATGTTGTTTCTGTTAAACAGATGTTGTTTCTGTTAGACAGATGTTGTTTCTGTTAAACAGATGTTGTTTCTGTTAGACAGATGTTGTTACTGTTAGACAGATGTTGTTACTGTTAGACATGTTGTTTCTGTTAGACAGATGTTGTTACTGTTAGACAGATGTTTTTTCTGTTAAACAGATGTTGTTACTGTTAGACAGATGTTGTTACTGTTAGACAGATGTTGTTACTGTTAGACAGATGTTGTTACTGTTAGACAGATGTTGTTACTGTTAGACAGATGTTGTTACTGTTAGACAGATGTTGTTACTGTTAGACAGATGTTGTTACTGTTAGACAGATGTTGTTTCTGTTAGACAGATGTTGTTAATTTAGACAGATGTTGTTACTGTTAGACATGTTGTTACTGTTAGACAGATGTTGTTGCTGTTAGACAGATGTTGTTACTGTTAGACAGATGTTGTTGCTGTTAGACAGATGTTGTTACTGTTAGACAGATGTTGTTGCTGTTAGACAGATGTTGTTACTGTTAGACATGTTGTTTCTGTTAGACAGATGTTGTTACTGTTAGACAGATGTTGTTACTGTTAGGCAGAGGTGGTTACTGATAGACAGCGGTTGTTACTGGTTCTGTTTGTTATCTAAAACGAAAAAGGAAAAAACCCGAAAGCAAAAGAAAGTACAAACTACACGGCTTGGCTAGTGGAAGAAACTTCAAGAATATTTTAGCAGAAATACGAATACTAAGTGAGTTTTACAATTCCCGACATGCACGGCACAAGCAAACGCAATGGCTCAATATTTACTTATACTCAACTGCAAGGACAGAAAATATTTCCTACCTTGGTTATAGTGATATTCCTTAGACGGCAGCCGAATAGGACCTTGGACAAGAGTCTGATTAGACATGGGACAGCTGAGATGATGAACCGCTTGTTATTCTGCAGGGGGGAGAATTATGACATGTCTGGAACGGAGAGTGGACAGGGCTCGCTAATTACCCTCTGAAAATTTTTCAATAACCTTAGCCTGGGTGTGAGTAATTAGACAACGCCCTTTGCGAAGTGTCTTTTTACATTCTGGGCGATGAACCCTATCAGTTGACATGTAAACAAAAACGTGGCATTAAAAATAATAGGCGGAATATGCGATGATAACATCGTGACATTTTTGTGCATTTAGTTTTAAGAAGAATGTCCTTTTATTACTACTGAATTACAAGTACAATTGGAAAATTCGCGTAAGTAGATATTGAAATTTTGTAAATTTTAAAAGTAGAGTGTACATGTCTGACAAGGCAATTAAAGTCAGGCCCGCCGTACACCTTGTGTGAGTTGTGTGTATGAATAGGTGCTTGCGTACAGTGAGTCAGTGGAATGGGCGTGTCTCGGAACGAGCGCCAGGGTGCCTGCCCGCAGCCCTCCTGTACATTAATTTGGCAGGCTTCTGGGGCTGGGGGGTTAGGGATAGGGGTGACGAAGAATGTACATTATCTCTCTCCAGTTCAGTGGGGTGTTGGGTCAACGCTGCGGCCAATCAGCGCGCAGGAAGTTGAATCAATTTATTACCCCCCCACCACCCCATGCACCCCAGAGCTTGTCATGAAATGAAGTGAAACTCTCAATTCACTAAAAAGGCTTTGAACTTTGCTAATAAAACTGTGGGGCAGGTAACAGTAACTTAAACAGTAGCCACTAGACATTGGATAATAGAACTCAGCACCAGCTAGGAGCAATGAACTCGCAGCTGCATCAGGATCAGCAGAACGTTGTTGGGCCTCTTCAACACGGCGGCGCCGCCACATTTCAAGCCGCTGTGGTGAGTTTTCGCATCGTTTCGCAACTACCTTTTTAAATGAGCAAACCGATCGTGAATGCTTGACTGGAGTTGTTCATTACGGAAGATTATATTTGAGTCTTTTTCCTTATTTAATAACTGACTACACCATTACCTCAGATTGCATTCTTTGGACAATATCAATTAGAACTCACGATTTTTATCCCACTATCCAAATCCTGCAACCCAAATCCCATACTCAAAATCCATTATCTAGATCTCATTATCCAGATCAAATTATCCAGATCCCATTATCCAGATCCCATTATCCAGATCCCATTATCCAGATCCCATTATCCAGATCCCATTATCCAGAAACCCTTTTTTATCCAAGTCCCATAACGCTATTATGTAGATCCCATATCCTAATTCCTATCTAAATCCAATTATCGAGATCCCATTTTAAAAATCGAAATCCTATTATCCAGATCCCATTATCCATGTTCAATATAAAAATCGATCACACACCTCCCATCCCCAGTTCGACCGGGTAGCCGCCTCGGCCACCCTCCGTAGGAGCCGTCAGCCGAGCCGCCTACCCGAGGAGCTGCAGAGCCGCCACCGAGCATTCAGCACCCTGCAGAGTCTTGTTGGAGTCATCCTCGCCCTTCTAGGCTTCGTAGCCCTTGCTTGGGGCCAGTCAGCCTCGCCGTTGGGCGTCGCTGTTGGAGTCTGGGCTGGCCCAGGATTTCTATTCGCCGGTCAACTCGGTTGCCAGGCGGGTCGCAGCGGCAACGGTGGTCGGTCGAGACGTGCCGCCCTGCGCTGGTCGCTGTCGAGTTTGGGCGCCTGTTTTGCCTCGTTCAGCATCGGCATAGCGGCTGTCGTGGTGCGAGCCCAGCGCATCTCCCTGCCACCGGCTCCCGTGGCCGTGTCCGACTGCGTTAATCTCAGCTTGGTCTGTTTCGGCCTGTGCATGTCCATTGCTCAGGCTGCTTTCGCCTACCTGTCTGTCTGGCACTGCTACTGGAACTGTTATTGCGAGGTTGCGAAGACGTCTAGCCATCAGCAGCAAGCCAGCCTGCCTGTGGCTGCTCAGCAGACGTGCTCCAAATGTCTCAAGCAGCAGCAAGAGCATCAACAACAGCGAACATCCTGGACAACGGACGATCTGCAGGACAGACGAATAACTCCACCGCCAAGTTATGAGGAGTGGCGCTCCATGACTCTGGGCCCGGGGTGCGCCGGCAGTGACAGTGCGTCAGTGCACAGCTCTCCGGAATGCCGCTCGATGATCGTGCCAGGAGAGAAGCCGAGAGGTCGAAAGAAGAATCTTCGAGTTCACTGGGAGCTGTGATTGGCCCGCTATCTTCTATTTGATTTGTTTTTTTAAGCTTCCATTTTTTAATTCGGTTAAGGTTGTCCCAAGTTTTAGTCAACGTTTCTCTTTGTTTTATTATGCGGTGGTTACACTTGTAAATTTAAACCATAATGGTTTTTTATTGCACGTGTTTCAATTTTACTACTCACGCTCCAGATCTCAGTAGTATGATTAGGGTAATTGACTTTATTTTGATTTGCTATGCTTTCGTCATTATATAAATAGTTCTACAAGGCTTATTTCAGACGAAAATCAAGTTTTTAAACATAATTTTGTTTGAAGAGTTTATTTAATAATTTGAGCCCTCGTCCGACGTTTCCAAGAAACCTGAAAAATAAACTATCGGGCATGAGCAAAACAAAACTTGAATTGCTCTCGCGTTACATCAACAGAACTTGGTTCACTTCAAATCAGAACTCGGAGCGTTTCATTTTGGTTGTTATTGACGGCAAGTAAAACAAACTTGCAGGCCTTACGCCCAGAAGCAAGCGCAAGGCACCTGTCTCTCAGAAATACTAAAGCTATATAATCTTCATCTCGGCCGCCAGCTCACTGCAAACAAATTTCTGCCTTGGACAAACATTAACGGCATAAAGTTGTGTCCAGAGCAAACAGAGAGCCTCCGACAGAGATTGAACTGCCTCTGCTGCTGGAGAGCTCTCTTCTAGAAGAGAAAGCAAAAAAGAGAGCAGCAACTAGGAATTGCTTGGATCCAGAAGGCTTGGCATCAAGTTGCTCCGGCTGAGTTAGTCCTGCCTCCCTGTTTCCTGACAGCAATCGATCTCTTGCCCCTCTGACAGAAGACCTTCAGGCAAGTCACATAGCAGTTATGAGGTAAATCTTTGCTTCAGATCATTCTCTGATTTTTATGTTCAAATTAGCTTTTTCATTAACCTTTAGATTTATATATTACGGCAAGGTCAATGAGAGACAAATCTGAAAGCGTTTAATAGAGTGACTATAGTCATAGATTAGTCAATTAGTGTCAGAAGCTAGTCACAAAAGCAATAATAGACTCTAGTTAATGGCTTTAATGACTGAATTTAAAGTAGCTCAACCTTTCTGTCTGTCTATTATGTCTATGACTATCCTGATTAGCTTCTGACATTAATGACTATTGTAACTGACTTCTGACACTAATTAACAGGATATGACTATAGAGACTAGCTTCCGACACTAAATGACTAGCTTCTGACACCAATGACTTGCTTCTGACACTAACTGACTAGTCTGTGACGATTGTGACTAGTCTATGACGATTTTGACTAGTCTATGACGATTGTGACTAGTCTATGACGATCGTGACTAGTCTATGAATATGGTGACTAGCTTCTGACAGTAATGACTAGCTTCTAACTCTAATGATTACCTTCCGACACTAATGGTTACCTTCTTAACAATAATGACTAACTTCCGACACAAATTACTACCTTCCTAACACTAATGACTACCTTCCTAACACTAATGACTAGCTTCCTACGCTCGTAACACTAATGACTAGCTTCCGACACTAATGACTAGCATCCGACACTAATGACTAGCTTCTGACACTAATGACTAGCTTCCGACACTAATGAATAGCTTAATGACTAGCTTCCGACACTAATGACTAGCTTCCGACACTAATGACTAGCTTCCGACACTAATGACTAGCTTCCGACACTAATGACTAGCTTCTGACACTAATGACTAGCTTCCGACACTAATGACTAGCTTCTGACACTAATGACTAGCTTCCGACACTAATGACTAGCTTCCGACACAAATTACTACCTTCCTAACACTACTGACTACCTTCCTAACACTAATGACTACCTTCCTAACACTAATGCCTACCTTCCTAACACTAATGACTACCTTCCTAACACTAATGCCTACCTTCCTAACACTAATGCCTACCTTCCTAACACTAATGCCTACCTTCCTAACACTAATGCCTACCTTCTGACACTAATGACTAGCTTCCGACACTAATGACTAGCTTCCGACAGTAATGACTAGCTTCCGACACTACTAATGACTAGCTTCTGACACTAACTGACTAGTCTATGACGATCGTGACTAGCTTCTGACAGTAAATGACTAGCTTCTGAAGCCAATTACTAGCTTCTGACACTAATGAGTAGTCTATAACGATTGCCCCCACTGGCCGACCTCCGCAGCGAGCTCAAGCACGTCCGCGACCCAGTCACTGGCCGCTGCGTGGCCTGCGAAGCGCTGAACAAGAGCGGCGGCCTCGACTTGGCCTACCACCCAGACTACGGCCTTAACACCGGCTCGGGTCTCATGGTGCAGCAGAATCAGAACCGACCGACAACGCCAGTAATTTTCGACCCCTCAGATCCCAACTATATCAGAGCTATTCGCCGCGGCAGTGTTGCCTTATCCAAGGGCCAGGGAGTGTACACCCACGGAGCCAATCCGCAGCAGTTCGATCAACCGTCGCCAACGCTGATGAAGCGCCAGTCGCAGCCGCAGATTCTTCTGTTGGACACCCAGTCGGCGCCGCAGCAGCAGCCGAACTACCGGTTCGTTCAACCATCGCCAAGCGGCAGCAACAACAAAGTTGTGCTGTGGCAGCAGGCCGCCTCTGGCAGGGTGGAGCCGCAGCCGCAGTACTCCATGGCCACCGTGGCTGGCGCGGCCATGAAGCAGCCGAGACCGCCACCGCCGCAGACGGTCTGGGTGCAGCCGTCGGGTGGCGGAGGTGCCAACCTGCACGGCGCCAACTTCTACCCGGGTTAGAGAGTACAGCCTGTACTTTGGTTTGTAGAATAGAGCAGATCATTGGGGGACTGACTAATCTGGGAGGCTGGCCCAGCAACTGAGGATCTGGGAGGCTGGCCCAGCAACTGAGGATCTGGGAGGCTGGCCCAGCAACTGAGGATCTGGGAGGCTGACCCAGCAACTGAGGATCTGGGAGGTTTAACCTATGCTTATTCAAATCGTCAGATGGTTGCTACAACACAGACATCACAGTTCCACAAAATTTCTCCGATTTCTAGGCTACGGCGGAGGTCGCGGCGGCGGTCCCGGAGGCGGCGGCCGTAGCGGCTGCTGCAGCGGGTGCAAGCTGTGCTGCCTGAGCTGCTGCCCATCCTGCCGAGGCAAAAACCCGGGCGGCCGCGGAGGCGGCGGCGTGGAGTCGGGACCGAAGCGGCCCTACTGGAGCTACGAAGACGGCGACTCGCGCGGCCGCTGCTGCAAAGGCTGGCTGATCGCCATCTGCGCGCTGCTCATCCTGGCTGCCATCATCGCGGCCATCGTGGCGCCGCTGCTCAGCTTGGAGGCCGCCGCGCAGACGGTGCCGCTGAACCGTCGCTACCTGCTGGTGAACAATGACACCCTGTGCCAGCAGCAGGCCAAGAATGGCGGCACCACTCTGGCCGGTTGCGCCTACACCAAAGCCGCTGAACTCGTTGTGGACTCCACATTTACCAACCCGCCAGTGGTCTACTCGGCTGCTGAGCCGGCGCTCGGGTTTTCCATTGTCTCCGCTGGCTGCTCGTTTGTTGTCGTTGCTATGGTAACCATCAATTGAGAAGCAAACTTTTGAAAAACAGTCGCTGTGTGTGTGTTGCTTACTTGGTCAAAGTTGGTCAGTGTTGCTTACTTGGTACTTTTTAAGTACTTTTATATTATTCAGGGCGAGTTTTTAGCACCAGGGGCTTTAGCAACAGGGACTTTAGCACCAGGGGCTTTACACCCAGGGACTTTAGCACCAGGGGCTTTACACCCAGGGACTTTAGCACCAGGGGCTTTACACCCAGGGACTTTAGCACCCAGGGACTTTAGCACCCAGGGACTTTAGCACTTTAGGACTTTAGCACCAGGGACTTTAGCACCAGGGGCTTTAGCAACAGGGGCTTTAGCACCAGGGGCTTTAGCAACAGGGACTTTAGCACCAGGGGCTTTACACCCAGGGACTTTAGCACCAGGGGCTTTACACCCAGGGACTTTAGCACCCAGGGACTTTAGCACCCAGGGACTTTAGCACCCAGGGACTTTAGCACTTTAGGACTTTAGCACCAGGGACTTTAGCACCAGGGGCTTTAGCAACAGGGGCTTTAGCACCAGGGGCTTTAGCAACAGGGACTTTAGCACCAGGGGCTTTACACCCAGGGACTTTAGCACCAGGGGCTTTACACCCAGGGACTTTAGCACCCAGGGACTTTAGCACCCAGGGACTTTAGCACTTTAGGACTTTAGCACCAGGGACTTTAGCACCAGGGGCTTTAGCAACAGGGGCTTTAGCACCAGGGGCTTTAGCAACAGGGACTTTAGCACCCAGGGACTTTAGCACTTTAGGACTTTAGCACCAGGGACTTTAGCACCAGGGGCTTTAGCAACAGGGGCTTTAGCACCAGGGGCTTTAGCAACAGGGACTTTAGCACCCAGGGACTTTAGCACTTTAGGACTTTAGCACCCAGGGACTTTAGCACTTTAGGACTTTAGCCCCTGCTAGAGGTAATAATACGACATTAGTATTTAATCGAGCCCTAAAAATGAAGATCAAATTTTTTGGGTAGTCTTTGATATAATCTGTTGTCAATTTCTGTAGCAATTAGACACAGTCTATTCCTGACGGAAATTACTTAGAATCAGGTTTTACTTGTGTCGAATAAAAAATCGACTCAAATTACAAGCCGCATGCTTTGCTCCTTCTTTGTAGATTTTTTAATACTTCTCAAGCAAAATTGTTTACCTTATTTCACACTATTTTTTTGTTTTACACTCAAAAACTTGCTTATACCTATCATTTGTCGGTAGACAGAGTTACTAAGAATTTCCGGAATCGTATATTCTGTAATTCACTAAAACAAAAAGTGTTTTATAGTTTACCTATATAAGAAAACATTTTTTTCACCTTTAAAGTGCTTCCCTTTGTTTTACTGCAATCCAGAAATAAAAATCAAAGTTTCAATTTCGACAGTAATTTAATAAACATGGTGTTTTCTCAAATTCTTTTTCTTTCTAAACTTATTACGAATCCGTCTAAAATCCAGTTTAAACTGGTTTAGTTTGCAGTCACTTCAAGCAGTGCTTTAAGATCTTCCCGATGCTCTCCAATTGCTCTCTTTTACTGCAGTCAGTGAATGCACTTTTAAAGATTACCCAGTGAGGACAGATACTCTTACACTGCATTTTCCAGGAAAGTCTAGCAGTATAACAGGATGCAGGATTTGCTTCTCTTTCAGGCTCTGCTCACTCTTGAGAAAATAGAGACGTTTAAAGGAAGTTTTTTGCTTATTTCTTCTTCCATATCTCCAAGCCTAGCTCAAAGTTAGCAAATATCACTCTCTGTCTCTGTTTTTCAGTTCAGGTGTAACCCAAAAAACTACGAGCGTAGGAAGCGACGACGTGGTGCCATGGCGGAAGAGAGGCTCCTTGGCAAAATAAAACTGGCACATATGGGAAACAGTGCAATCGGCAGAGAGAGAGAGAGAGAGAGAGAGAGAGAGAGAGAGAGAGAGAGAGAGAGAGAGAGGGGAGGGAAGGACAAACCAGAAATGGTTGGTTGGGAAATTTCACGGGTAAGTGCTCACCTGATTGGCAAAGCGGTGGGAAGAACGGATGGGTGGTTGGCTGGGAAGCAGTCCTTATCAACTTATCCACAGCTCAGGCAGATGGAAGGTTAGACGAGAGGAGCGAGGTTGAGCAACTCTGACAAAATTTATTGAGCTAATTTGGGCTCGAAACTTATTTTTAAATCAAATAATTCGTGACCCCTGATTCAGCAGCTTGCGCTAGAGATGTCCATCTTGCTGTCTTCCGGCAAAGGCGCCGCGTCAAAATTTCGTGACGGCGCGAAGAAAGGCCGACCAGAGAAAGTCAAGAGGTGAGACTGGGGGTGAGACTGAGGCTGAGGGTGAGACTGAGGGTGAGACTGAGGGTGAGACTGAGGGTGAGACTGAGGGTGAGACTGAGGGTGAGACTGAGGGTGAGACTGAGGGTGAGACTGAGGGTGAGACTGAGGGTGAGACTGAGGGTGAGACTGAGGGTGAGACTGAGGGTGAGACTGAGGGTGAGACTGAGGGTGAGACTGAGGGTGAGACTGAGGGTGAGACTGAGGGTGAGACTGAGGGTGAGACTGAGGGTGAGACTGAGGGTGAGACTGAGGGTGAGACTGAGGGTGAGACTGAGGGTGAGACTGAGGGTGAGACTGAGGGTGAGACTGAGGGTGAGACTGAGGGTGAGACTGAGGGTGAGACTGAGGGTGAGACTGAGGGTGAGACTGAGGGTGAGACTGAGGGTGAGACTGAGGGTGAGACTGAGGGTGAGACTGAGGTCGAGACTGAGGGTGAGACTGAGGGTGAAACTAATCAAGAAAATTATGGAATGATTCGCCAAGAGCAAGAGAGTGAGTGAATTAATGAATTGAAAGCTATGTCAGTGGCAAGTGAAATCAATAAACGGCTGCATGGACCAGCATTTGTTTATTAAAATTAAAGCACGACCGGCCTATGATGGACAGACGTGGGAACTCCAGCGAGCACAGGAAAGCAGTCGTGAACAGTGAATTTATTGCTTAGCACTTCAGCCTACAAGAGTCCTCACTTGCCACAGAGTCCACAGCTCTCGTGCGAATGTTAATATACATGCCTAACGATAAATAAAGTTAGGGCCGCTGTGCACTCCTGTGTGAGAGTGTGCCTGTACGTATGACTGCGTACGTATCCGCGCGCTTGTGTGCCTGCTCAGGGAAGTCGGCGGAATGGGCAGCAATGCCTCTCGCACACTAAACACTTGGGCAAATAGGGAGATGCTGAGATGGGAAAAAACTTTCACTATGGAAACACGGCTCAGAGTTGATGAGGAAGAGAAGCTGCAAAATACCTGCGGCTATAATCCAACAGTTGCAAACTCTGCCAGGGGCCCACCCATGCACTCTGCTGCCAAACTCCCCCACACACAGTCCCTACTTGTGTTACACCTGCCTGGGGCAGACAAGAGTTGATAATTGCTTGCCACGGCTGCAGAATCCCAGGCAGGAAAAAAATAGCTAAAAGATGCCAAGTAGTTGCCATGCATGTCTACAGGTAGATCTGCGCTGAAATTTCATTGCACCTGAGAAGAAAAAAGAAACAGTGTGTGAATTACCATGGCGACAGCTGCTGCAGCTCTGAGACCTGTGCCTCAGAAGATATAGTTAATAATACAATATTACGTACGCGTAGGGCTGACTGGTTGGTTACTTACTCACTTCTCAGCTTCATCCATTAACCCAGGCCGGCTGTCTGAAAATGCCACATTTCAGAGCGGCCAACGATGCCCAGTTCCATCCCTACCTGCCCACGGACGCCACTGTGGTGTGGAATACGAAAATTAGTGGAGTGGATTACAGCTTGGCTCTCGGTGAGTTGATTGGCTCTAGCTAAAACAAACTGATTACTATAATTAGAAATAATTAATAATTAATACTTAATGTTGCCAGAAAATTTTCTATTGTACCTTCAGATAAGGAATCGCTGGATCTCTGGTGCAATGATAATGTCATTGATGCCGAGGTGAGATAATTGAGATTCTCATTGGTGAGATATCGATAATTGAGACTCTCATTAGTTGAGATATCGATAATTGAGACTCTCATAGGTGAGATATCGATAATTGAGACTATCATTAGTTGAGATATCGATAATTGAGACTCTTGTAGGTGAGATATCGATAATAGGGACTCTCATGGATGAGATATCGATAATTGAGACTCTCATTAGTTGAGATATCGATAATTGAGACTCTCATTAGTTGAGATATGGATAATTGAGACTCTCATACATGAGATATCGTTGATTGAGATTATCATACATGAGATATCGATAATTGAGACTCTCATACATGAGATGTCGATAATTGAGACACTCATTTGTGAGATATCGATAATTGAGACTTTTATATGTAGTATTTGAGACTCTCATTGGTGAGATATCGATAATTTAAGGTTCTCATTTGTAAAAATCGATAACTAATATTCTCCCAAATGCCACCATATAAAAACTTTGAATTCAATACACCAGTGCGACTTCAACGACACCGGCTCTAAGATGGAGTTCCAGCTGGCGGGCAAGCGAGCCTGCCTCAAGATGCAGCCCAGCAGCCGCGGCACCAAATACAGACTGACCTTGGACGGGGCCAAGGTGCCCAAAGCAAAGGCCACCAATCAGGATTAAAGGGGTCTCCAAGCTTAAATTAACTTGTCTATTAGTTAAAACAAAATTAACACGAAAATTTTGACAATTTCTCGTTAAAAAGTAGAAAATGCCTTAGATATTGTTTAAACGCAAATATTTTACTTTTAATTTTGCCTTTAAACTGCTTCTACGAAACCTTTTCACACCCTTTTATTTAGAAATTTACCGCACTTCTAAATGTCATGTTCTGCTTTTCGATAATTGGGCTAGTTACTCGTATAGAGGGACGCCTCAAATCTACAGAATGTGGCGCCACAAAAACAACAGAATGGGGCGCCACAAAGGCTACAGAATGTGGCGCGACAAAGGCTACAAACTGGGGCGGCACAAAGGCTACAGAATGTGACGCCACAAAGGCTACAGAATGTGGCGCCACAAAGGCTACAGAATGTGGCGCCACAAAGACTACAGTATGTGGCGCCACAAAAACTACAGAATGGGGCGCCACAAAGGCTACATAATGTGGCGCGACAAAGGCTACAGAATAGGACGCCACAAAGGCTACAGAATGTGGCGCCACAAAGGCAACAGAATGTGGCGCCACAAAGGCAACAGAATGTGGCGCCACAAAGGCAACAGAATGTGGCGCGACAAAGGCTACAAACTGGGGCGCCACAAAGGCTACAGAATGAGGCGCCACAAATGCTACAGAATGTGGCGCCACAAAGGCTACAGAATGTGGCGCCACAAAGGCTACAGTATGTGGCGTCACAAAAACTACAGAATGGGGCGCCACAAAGGCTACAGAATGTGACGCGACAAAGGCTACAGAATAGGACGCCACAAAGGCTACAGAATGTGGCGCGTCAAAGGCTACAGAATAGGACGCCACAAAGGCTACAGAATGGGGCGCCACAAAGGCTACAGAATGTGGCGCCACAAAGGCTACAGAATGTGGCGCCACAAAGGCTACAGAATGGGGCGCCACAAAGGCTACAGAATGGGACGCCACAAAGGCTACAGAATAGGACGCCACAAAGGCTACAGAATAGGACGCCACAAAGGCTACAGAATGGGACGCCACAAAGGCTACAGAATAGGACGCCACAAAGGCTACAGAATAGGACGCCACAAAGGCTACAGAATGAGGCGCCACAAAAGCTACAGAATGAGGCGCCACAAAGCCTACAGAATGAGGCGCCACAAAAGCTACAGAATGAGGCGCCACAAAGGCTACAGAGGGAAATTCGAATGGCAAACAGCACAGGTGAAGTTCTTCATCTTTCATTCTATCATCGCATCTATCAAGGCATTAATAAAGTTTTACTTATGTTTTAATTACTTTTCTCAATATATTGTTCTTCGTAAGGAAACAATTTTTCTGTAAAAACTTTACGAACTTTAATTCTCTATTTTCGAATTAATATTGATAGAAGTTTCTTTTCATTTTAAAGTACACTCTAATTACCGTCATTTCTGTGATGCAACTGTGTGCACTAAAATATTTAGTTGGTTGGGTATCACGTATTGTTACAAGTTACAATGCGGGTAGATTTTCCACTAAAGTAATTTGTCACTCCAGACAAATACAATTAAACTGCTGTTAAGTAATATATATATATACTCGTACATGTATATTATTAAAACTTTCATTGTAATTTCTGCAATTGCTGAGATATGTGCAACTTGTTTATTTCAAATTGTTTCATACATTGCCAGAATGTCAGAAAGTTATGAAACTTGTTGGAATGCTTGAAGTTTTAGTAACAAGGGGTTGCTTAGTGTCAGGAAAGGAGGAGACGCTGAAGTTAGTGTCAGGAAAGGAGGAGACGCTGAAGTTAGTGTCAGGAAAGGAGGAGACGCTGAAGTTAGTGTCAGGAAAGGAGGAGACGCTGAAGTTAGTGTCAGGAAAGGAGGAGACGCTGAAGTTAGTGTCAGGAAAGGAGGAGACGCTGAAGTTAGTGTCAGGTAGAGGCGCTGAAGTTAGTGTCAGGAAAGGAGGAGACGCTGAAGTTAGTGTCAGGTAGAGGCGCTGAAGTTAGTGTCAGGTAGAGGCGCTGAAGTTTGTGTCAGGTGGAGACGCTGAAGTTTGTGTCAGGTGGAGACGCTGAAGTTAGTGTCAGGTAGAGACGCTGAAGTTAGTGTCAGGTAGAGGCGCTGAAGTTTGTGTCAGGTAGAGGCGCTGAAGTTTGTGTCAGGTAGAGGCGCTGAAGTTTGTGTCAGGTAGAGGCGCTGAAGTTTGTGTCAGGTGGAGACGCTGAAGTTTGTGTCAGGTAGAGGCGCTGAAGTTAGTGTCAGGTAGAGGCGCTGAAGTTAGTGTCAGGTAGAGGCGCTGAAGTTTGTGTCAGGTAGAGACGCTGAAGTTAGTGTCAGGTAGAGGCGCTGAAGTTAGTGTCAGGTAGAGACGCTGAAGTTAGTGTCAGGTAGAGGCGCTGAAGTTTGTGTCAGGTAGAGGCGCTGAAGTTTGTGTCAGGTAGAGGCGCTGAAGTTTGTGTCAGGTGGAGACGCTGAAGTTAGTGTCAGGTAGAGGCGCTGAAGTTAGTGTCAGGTAGAGACGCTGAAGTTAGTGTCAGGTAGAGACGCTGAAGTTAGTGTCAGGTAGAGACGCTGAAGTTAGTGTCAGGTAGAGGCGCTGAAGTTTGTGTCAGGTGGAGACGCTGAAGTTTGTGTCAGGTGGAGACGCTGAAGTTTGTGTCAGGTGGAGACGCTGAAGTTAGTGTCAGGTAGAGACGCTGAAGTTTGTGTCAGGTAGAGACGCTGAAGTTAGTGTCAGGTAGAGACGCTGAAGTTAGTGTCAGGTAGAGGCGCTGAAGTTTGTGTCAGGTAGAGGCGCTGAAGTTTGTGTCAGGTTGAGGCGCTGAAGTTTGTGTCAGGTGGAGACGCTGAAGTTTGTGTCAGGTAGAGGCGCTGAAGTTAGTGTCAGGTAGAGGCGCTGAAGTTAGTGTCAGGTAGAGGCGCTGAAGTTAGTGTCAGGTAGAGACGCTGAAGTTAGTGTCAGGTAGAGGCGCTGAAGTTAGTGTCAGGTAGAGGCGCTGAAGTTAGTGTCAGGTAGAGACGCTGAATATAGTGTCAGGTAGAGGCGCTGAAGTTTGTGTCAGGTAGAGGCGCTGAAGTTAGTGTCAGGTAGAGGCGCTGAAGTTTGTGTCAGGTAGAGGCGCTGAAGTTAGTGTCAGGTAGAGGCGCTGAAGTTAGTGTCAGGTAGAGGCGCTGAAGTTTGTGTCAGGTAGAGGCGCTGAAGTTAGTGTCAGGTAGAGGCGCTGAAGTTTGTGTCAGGTAGAGGCGCTGAAGTTTGTGTCAGGTGGAGACGCTGAAGTTAGTGTCAGGTAGAGGCGCAGAAGTTAGTGTCAGGTAGAGGCGCTGAAGTTTGTGTCAGGTAGAGGCGCTGAAGTTAGTGTCAGGTAGAGGCGCTGAAGTTTGTGTCAGGTAGAGGCGCTGAAGTTTGTGTCAGGTGGAGACGCTGAAGTTAGTGTCAGGTAGAGGCGCTGAAGTTAGTGTCAGGTAGAGACGCTGAAGTTAGTGTCAGGTAGAGACGCTGAAGTTAGTGTCAGGTAGAGACGCTGAAGTTAGTGTCAGGTAGAGGCGCTGAAGTTTGTGTCAGGTGGAGACGCTGAAGTTAGTGTCAGGTAGAGGCGCTGGAGTTAGTGTCAGGTGGAGACGCTGAAGTTAGTGTCAAGTAGAGGCGCTGGAGTTAGTGTCAGGAAAGCATGATATTTTTGTCTAGTTTTTTAAGCACTCGTATTTCACTGAGTTGTCAGACATAATTTAATTAGGAGTAATTATTGCACCTCAACTATCTTCAGGAACAATGACAACAAGTAATATTTAATCATAAATAGAATATCAAAGCTCATTCCTAAACACAAAATTACGAAGTATAACTAAAATGAACTTTATGAAGTGACTTTATAGTCTATTGCGATAGAAACACAGCACTCATTTGTTATAGGTACCTACCCACTTACTTTGTGTTCAACACGCCATTGACTACACGTCTCGATTAAAACAAAAGTAATGGAACAACTCTTATCTAGCCAGTTGGGTATTATAAATTGTTTGTATAGGGGTAGGAGGGATGGGGAGGTAGAGATCGAGAGAATTTACATGTAACTTTTTTCCTAATTCATTATTGCTCCATTACGGGGTCTAGCTAATATATTTGGGATAAAATATTTCATACCGGATCAGTTAATTGGCAATTATATATATTAGCACTGATGGATGTGTTGTGGATTTTGACAGGCTACAATGTGTGGGCCTGCGTCGCGGGAAAAAGCTTGGGGAGCCGCCCAGTGAAAAAAATGATATGGATTCCATGTGGATTTTTCATATGAAATCCATATGTGCATTTGTCTCCGTCCATCCATGTGGAATCAAGATATGGATTCCACATGGAAGATCCACATGGAAGTAATTATGTATTTCACATAGAATCCACATTGTCATTGAGTAAGCAGCCATTATACTGGTTGCCATAATAAATTGTTGCATCCTAAATCACAAAATAATACCAGATCTTAAAATTTCATACGAACCCCAGATCTCAATACTATATAAAAGAAACTGAAACACAGATAAAAACACTAGCTATAGCCAAAAATATTTCTGCACAAAAATATATTCAAACAGGATGTCTCAATAAGTAAGGTGTATTTATGTACAGTAGTGAGTCACTGGCACACAAAGAATAAAGACACTGATGTAGATATTGATATCTTTAAAGTTGCGCTGCGCATATGATATAATATATAATTTGAAATTGACATTGTCAATAGCATTAATTAATTAACAATAATATAATGCACCAGAATTAAAACAGTCAGAAACATGCTGCTGCCAATTGCCAGAATGCTGCTTCTTCAGGTCAGGTGAGCAACCTTAGAAAAGAAAGGGGTTAAATAACAGAATTTTATAACAGATTGATGACAGATTTTGTAATAGATTTTGATAGATTTTGATCATATAACAGATTTTGATGACAGAAAAAAATCAGTTTATAACTAAAACTTACCATTGCTTCACAAAGGTAGCATTCGAGATATTAAATTCAAATTCCAAGTAGCTTTGCATGCTTCTTCAAAGGCAAGACCAAGGTGACATCCAAGTTTGAGGATGGGCCATGTAATATTAGGCATAAATGAAATAGAAAAATAATTGTTGCCAATTAAAATTGGTAGATTATATTGATATAATTCATAAAACTAATTTAAGGATGAATACTTAATAAAGTTTATTTTAAAATTAACTAGGCCTAAGTCCTAGGTTTATTTTTTATGCACAGTGTGCATATGTACCCTAAATTTTAAAATGACACCTTGAAAATTGAAATTAAAAAGTGGATACAGCTTAGGTGCAATCTCATTACCTATTTTTCTATTGAAGCCTTATTTGCACTGCCTTTATATTAGAAAAAAATTGTATTCTAAGCCTTAAAATCATAAAACCCTAAAAGTGAGCATAGGCCCCTAGGGTATGATTTTGCCACTTGTCTCTAGCAAAAAGAAAACCCTACCTAAGTCAATCAATAAAATTACCAATGAAATAATAAGTACAAAAAAAGTTAATATATGTTTCTATAAATTTAATTTTTTATTTTAAAATTGATTTTAGACTATAAAGTATTTAGGCAATGCAATGCACGTTTTTTATATTTGCTAGCCTAGTATGATTTAACATTAGGCCTAAGCCTAAATAGCTAGGCCTATGCCCTATGGCTATTAAATACTAGACTTGGCCTAAATCAGATCAAATTTACAATAATCATTATTTATTAATAATAGCAACCTTAGGGATCTGCTAGGCTAGCTATGCCAAAAGCAAGTTGCAAGTGTAATTGTAGAATTATTTATTACAAATATTGTTTTTAAAAATGCAACAAGTCCAAAAGATGCTAATAGGCTTTTTTAAAGAAAATCATAAATTAATAGATTTTTAACAGATTAACTAGATTGACTAGTCACAAATCACAAAGTCAAGCTAGTCCCAACCTTAATTAAAATAGAAGGACCTAAATTGATAGTTATAGGCCTAGCTTAAAATAGGCCTAATAAGCATACATATAAATAGATAGGTAGGACTAAGAGGAAATTATGAACTTCTAAAGGCCTATTTAAGTTAAAAAAATGAGTAGCCAATCTATGGACATGGCCATGGGATTCCTAGAAATTGGATAGGCCTAAATAAATTTATCATGGATTTTACCAAAATTATTAGGCCTATCTATGATAAAATACTGATTTATCTAATTTCTAATCCCATGGAGGCCATGGTCTTATAAGTTATTGCCTATAGGCTAGGTCTACTAATTTTTTTAAGGTGCTTAAATAGCCATAAACAAGGCAATTTATCTTTCAAGGCCTTGAACCAAGACATTGACGAATATAAAAAAGTAATTTAATTTTAAAAAGCACGAAACATTTTTTATTGTTTACTTCTATTTTGTCTATTTTAACAAAAAGTGTCCTTTTTTCCGATTATAATTTAGCTTTAAGATATTAATTTTTACTTAAAAGCATATAAATATAATAATTAATTTTAGAAATTTCATAAAAACGTCTGAATGTGGTGTATCACAGTTTTTTATCGAAGTGGATTCCATATTGAATCAATATACGCTTATTTCTCATGAATTCCTTGTAAAATCCACATCAACATTAGGACAGTAAAAATAAAAAAATAATGCGTAAAAAATACTTTGCATACCATTATGTCATCTTTAAGTCATTAATTTGCAAAAATTAAAGAAACATTTAAATTCCACATGGCCACGTGGAACCCACGTGGAATCCATGAATCATTTTTCACTGGGCGAGTACGTTATAGTCAAGCTTCAGGCAGTATAGAGATCGTTGCTAATTAATATTGCTAGTTTATTGTAGCAGCAGGCACGGACGGAGATCCAGACAATTATAAGTGATTAGTGCATTAATTATGAATGTAGTATATGCATTTAGGACTCATATGCAGGCCATGAGTGCGGGTTTTGAATAGTAGAGGCAGTTTGCTTTACATGGATTGTTGGAGGGTTGGTTCAACACTTCGCCAAAAGCAATTAATAAAGAAAATATAATGACTATAATACATATGTATATATGTCAAGGACGGCTATAATTGCTGTATACCTGAACCAGCGGCTATATAGGCAATTCTACCTTCATTTGCACTGACTCCTAAACCAACACCGTTACGTACGCAGGCGCGCGCATTCATAGGAGTACAATTAACACTCATCTCCAGGGTCGTGAGACTCTGGTATTGCTGCATGATGGCGTGACCATTTGCTGTCAAATTTGACCGCAGCTCCATGGGCGCTTCCTGTGGACAGAATTATAGTGCATGATGGCTTCCAAAAACTGACCTACTGAAATGGCCGTACTTAAAATTAAAACAAAAATTTATATCAATCGCAAGTTACATGTTACTTACATGTACGAGCTTTAAAAACCTGATTACGTCACACATGCATATTTAGGAGTGTACGGGAATTGCATGGCGATCAAGGGACAAAAAAACTAGCGAGAAGTTTCTCTATATAAACTTCTACTATACATGTCGTACATGTACATACATGTATGTATAGCGAGAAGTTACAAAATGGCTGACGTACATCTATACACATGTACGTACCGTACATTTGCATGCAGTGATGTGGCTACGGATTACGCTTGGTCGGGTACGTGACGTCATAGATCTGCTCAACAACTCTCTAATATTTTTCACCCGGACTTGAAAAATGCATTTTATAGCAACTTTGCTAAAATCTTGCTGCTTCAGTGATTTCGAACAATTATATTTAGAGGAGCTTTAGCGGAGTGATTGCAGAGAGATCGACGAGGGAGCTCCATAGAGGATCCCGGGAAATCGGTAAGCCAAAGACAAACATCGCAAGACATCGCCGAATCCATGCACCGCCGCACGTACAGAACCATGCAATGAGTTAAGATAAGACAAGAAATCGGTAAGGGTTGAGGATCGAATCCTCTTAATTCTTAACCACAATTGCCTTGGATCTTCTCGACCCTCAGCGTCGGGAAAACGCATGTACATGCAATTCAATAAATTCTCAGTATATTTAGAATTTTTATTTTTATTTTTGTAATAGTAACTAAAATTTGCTGAAGTTCTAAGAGAAGTTGCACGGCCGCGACGACATTGCAACTCAAGATATTCGTTTCTAATCTGGTCGAGTAGGTGGTGGTGCGGCTGCAGAATTCAGGTACGTTTTCTGAGCTGCAATTTCCGCGTGATATTTTATGTATACACGTGTGTATAGCCTAATCCGAGTTCCAAGATGAGATAAGTGGTAAAAGAGGCCCAGATGTTGATATCAACTGAACCGAGGCATATGTTCCGAGGCAAATGTTTTAAAACAAATTTTGCGTCATCTTATAAAACAAAACTTTATTTTCTTTTAAGCTTTAATACTTTATGAAAAATTTAAGACAGAAAAATAAATTCCTTATTAATAAAAAATTAAGTAATAATAAGTTTCGCGAATTCAGGTTCGCCAGACCATAGCGAAAACCATGCAAAACGAATGCTTCTAAGGCTATACCGAACATGTAGGCCTTGTAAAGCACTGATATATTATTATATCTGACCACTCGCTTATGGTAGGTAGGCCCTAGCTTATGGTATTTTGGAACTGCTTAGCACATGCCATGCTGTAGCATGTGGTATGTGAATTATATTCTAATATAATTCACATATGATTATATGAACTAATATATAGCCAATGTGAATTCTGTGGTTTAGTAAGGTCACAATTAGGTAGATAGTTAATAGCTTAAAATACATGGCAAATTACTTTAATTTGGCCTACAAGGCCTACATTAGTATATATACAGGCCCTATCCTATAGGCCTATCTCTATCATTGGCCTAGATGGAAGTAATAGTCCTGCCATACTATTTCAGTTTTTTATACTTCAAGTAATTTAGCCTACTATGAATTTTTTGTATCTTTATTTGCCTTTCTCTCCTTGTCTTATATAGCAACTTTAAATTATATAAATCTAGGTTAGCAAGTCAGAGCTAAGCTTTCTATATGACTATAGGCCTAATGGCAATCCTACACTTCCGTTCGGTAAATTATTTTCACATTTGAATTCGTACCACCGAGTCAAATGACGTCGATTGGCAATGTGTCTATGGCCAAAAGTTTGAGCGAACAGAGTTTAAAGGGGTGTCAGTTTAAGGGAGCTGTTGCTTGTGAGCTGCTTGTTTTATTGAGCTTCAATTTCTCATATCTTCCAGTCTTCATTGCCATGGAGACATGTCCACACCAACACCGTGGAGGGCACATGGGCCCACGCGAAGCGCAAGATCCGCAACATGCATGGCACGAGCGACGCTCTCTTTTGATGCACACATTGAGGAATTTCTCTGGCGTCGTCTGTATCCCCAATGTCCATTTGGGGCTATCCTGTACTGGATTGGACATTACTATCCATTGTAGACACCTTAATGACCTATAGACACTCTAAGTGACTATGCGCTCTAACAGACTGCTACCATGTTCCACTGTTTTAGTTTTGTTTGGTTACATTGTTATTTACCACGCCTGTTCAAAATTCAATGTCAAAATAATTTACCGAACGGAAGTGTAGGATTGCCACTATAATTAATTATATTATATGCAGTTAAAAAAATAAATTTAAAGAATTAATTCTCCCCACTTTTTTCTTACCCCTATATTTCTTCCCCTATATCTCCTTACCCTATACTATACTCCCTCTCCTTTATTATCCTCTCTTTCTTTAGGGCCTATTCTCCCTGGCTTTTCTACCTTCCTTTGCTCTGACCACTCTTCTACTTTCTCCTGCCCTCTTTTCCACACTTTATCTCATTCACTTTCCTTTGCTCTCCAATGCTCTCTATCTCTCCCCTATTCTACCCTTGCTTCCCCATTCTTCCCCCTCTCTCCAAGTCTCTTTTCTCTCTTCTCTCCCTACACTATATTGCTTGCCCATTCTCTTCTCTCCCCTAGTCCCCTTCCTCACTTCTCCCTTTTCTTTCTCTACATTCTCTACTTTCTTCCCCTCTCCTCAGTTTTCATCTCTCCCTCTACTCTACCCTACTCACCTATTCTCCCTCTCTCCCCTAGGCTCTAATTCCCCCTCTTCCCCATCCTTATTCTACACTGTTCCCTTACTCTTTCTTCTATTATCCAGTCTGCCTTTCTCCTCCCCCTTAAACCTACTCTTCACTACTCTCCTACCCTCTCCCTCTTCCCACTCTCCCCTGCTATCCCCTTACTCTCCTCCATTCTCTTCCAGACCCTCTCTCCCCTCTTCCCCCCTCTTGCTACTCTTCACTGCTCCCCTACTCACCCTCTCTTTCAGCTTTCCCCTGCTCTCCCCTTGCTCCCCCTTTTCCCCTACTATATCCCTGCTCACTCCCACTCTCCCCCTTTCTACCAGTCCCCCTCTCTCCTACTACCCCTCTGCCCTCTCCCTACTCTACCCCTCTCCCCTTGCTCCCCACTCTACCCCTGCTCTCCACTAGTCCCCCTTTCCCCCTCTCCCTCTTCCTCCTCTCCCCTCTTCCCCCTCTCCCTCTTCCCCTCTCCCTTCTTTCCCCTCTCCCTACTCTACACTGCTCCCTCTTTTCCCCCGCCTCCCGCTCTCCCCTACTCTACCCCCTTGCCACCACCTCTCCCCATCCACCTCTCCTCCCACTCACTCTACCCCATCCCCACTCACCCTCTCCCTCTCTCTACTCTATATCGCTCCCCACTCTCCCCTCTTTCTGCTCTCCTCTGCTTATCCTCTCTTCTTTGTTCTCTGCAGCTCTTCTCCACTCTCTGCAGCTCTTCCCTGCTCTTCCCCACTCTCTCTGATCTTCCCCACTCTACTCCGCTCTTCTCCACTCTCCTCCGCTCTCCCCCTCTTCCCTGCTCTTCCCCTCTCCTTCGCTCTTCCCCACTCTCCTCCACTCTTCCCCCTCTTCCCGCTCTTCCCCACTCTCCTCCGCTCTTCTCACTCTCCTCCGCTCTTCTCCACTCTCCTCCGCTCTTCCCCACTCTCCTCCGCTCTTCCCCCTCTTCCCCGTTCTTCCCTACTCTCCTCTGCTCTTCTCCACCAGGCTAGCCTCTTCGTTGATTCGTTGATAAAGCTTTAATAGCTTGACCACTTGTCGCTTCAGTGCGTGATCAGGCACTGCAGAAGTAGCGTCAGTGCAGTGTTCCAAATGTTGGTCAATCTGATCATTCCAGTAGGATAGCAATTTGCATTGTGCTCTTTGACTAGCTTCTCGCCCTTCGCAGTAAGTTTGTTAAGAGACCTGTTTAGCACTTTGTTGAGCTTTTGGCCAGCTGCAGCAGTAGCTGCTTGTCGAATTAGAAACGCACGTTCACATGCTAGCTGCTGCAGCTTACTGAGAACAGCTTCTTTAGGCATTCTCCTCGTTAGTCCACAAGTGTCATTATCAGCGGAATGCAGCAGCTCCTGCTCCCAAACGCGACAATTGCGACAAAGGATTCAATATCACCTGTGTGAAAGTAAAGTAAATAAAGTAGATGCCTACACTAGCCATTATTATCTAGCGTGTGGACATATTTAGTGCTTCAGCTTACATTTTTCTTTGGATACGCGGACAAAAACAAAAACGAATGCATTTAAACATTTACGACGCAATTAAATATTAAATATTAAATATTAAAAAATAATATATTAAATATTAAATAATGCCTTTTTAATTAAAGTAGCTTATCCATAATCATTGCTCACCATTCCCTCCAATGTTTACAATAGCTGACGTAGTAACTCAGTTTTCTTAATGTAGAACAGCCCTACTAGGCCATTGCAAACATGCAACATATCATCTAGTCCATTCTTTTGGCAGAATGATTGAACTTCAATTGAAAACGCTTCAGGCTTTGCTCCTCTACCTTGGTTTGTTGAAAAAGCCAGACACCTATAAACAAATTTAGGAAGAAGTTAAAAAGTTATGATGAAAAAATGATGAAAATGAACATACGCGAACAAATTCATGCATTAAATGAAGGCAGGCAGCTGAAAGAGGCTAACTGGTAAGAAAAGCCTTAGTAATTAAAAACTTTGTCCCTATAAAGAGATTATGATATAGTTTAGGAAAATGCTGCAAAGTATATGCTTATACTTCATAGAATTTCGGACAACTCACTAATAGTATTAATGACGTTTAGATTGACGGAGCTCACCCAATAGTTAAGGAATTCGCGCCTGTTGACATGAGTCATTTCCTTCAACTGTGGCCAAAGCGACGTGACATAGACCAAAGCCATTCACAGCTTTTGCCATCAGTCAAGCCTACTCCGGATTGGTGTCAAATGCCAAACTTAGTTTGGCAGGCCTCTTTGTGGCCATATGAGTGAAAAGCTAGAATGGCAAAGCTGACTTTGGCATCACTGAAGTGACCAGCAAGCTTGCAACCGATGTCATAAGAGACAACAAGCTTCTGGTCTTCTGGATTATCGTCCAGAAGCTTAGAAACCATGGCTTTAGAGTAGGCAAGCCTGAGAAACAATGAAAAACCAATGCGCACTTTATATTAGTAGTATATACAGAATTTACATGAAATTATTTAAAAAGAACCTTTTCTAGTAAGAAAAAGATTTTCCAGAATGAAAGGAGAAATAAAAGTAGATGGACATGTCTTTATAGAAGTATGTGTTGCATCCTTACCTTTCTCCTTTTGTCACGAGGTCGGAAAGATAAGAAACAGCAGAGTGCCGGCAGATCCACAGAATAAGCCAAAATGTCAAGCTTACTTTCGTCAGATGCAGTCGTAAGGTCTTTTCCACAACATCCAGCAGTCCAATTGGGACAATAGGACTTGCTAGGACTTCTGACATTTGAAAGTCCACATTGACAAAATAGCCAGTGGATGGTGGAAGCACAGCTTTTCTAGCAAGCCTTCGGTGTCTAAAACCGAAGCAGGCATCCAGCATCTAAAAAACAGGAATGGTTGGATTTCTACTGACAGAGAAGCAGCATAGGACATCTTCGACTTCAGTAGATGTAGCGGCACAATTAGCGTCATTGCCTAAGCCGCTGCTGTTCGTTTGTGTCTCCTGTATAGAAAGGGCAGGGCACAACCCTTAACAGTATGTTTTGTAACTGGTTTAAATATAATTATGAAACATATATATAAATATATTAATTATTATATTTTTCATTATAAAAATATAAGTATGCAGAAAATATAATTGACGAGTAAGATAAAATAATAAAACCTTTACGATGAAGCACGACAGGCATGTTGCTTAGGGCCCCAGCGAATATATATCAAAAGCCGTCAAAATGCTTGAAAGCTGCTGGATGTGTTTAACGCATGGAATATGTTGACCTAAAATAGACGATTGTTAGATCAC
>NIVC01000348.1:0-40970 GCA_002269645.1 Macrostomum lignano
CCAACCATTGCATTTCGTCCCCAAGTTCTAACGGACCAGACGCAGTTTGATGTAGATGGCGATGGAATATATATATATATATATATATATATATATATATATATATATGTATATATACACCTGCCTTCATTATATATTATACTTTCATTACATTGGGGTATACTTGACAATTGGCCACCAGTTGGATTGCATCAGTTGCCCAGCCTATTTTTTTCAACTTGTCCCCATCAATGTGGAATGTCAGTGCCAATGTAGTTGGGGGAACAAACCTATATATGTATCTATCTGTCTCAAATACTATTCATTGCTGCCTTCATTCCCTATTCAGGCCTATTGGAATAAATGCCTTTTTTGCATCTGGCTATCTGCTTCACTTTTTAGACAAGAGCACTTGGTGGTATGCCACACCATGCTAGAGAAGACAATGCACAGTGTAGAGTCACTGACCATGTATAACATACTGTAGCATGCCATGCGGTGTGCCTGCCATGTCACTCTTGAAATGTGATACTGAATTGGCTATCTGCCCATTTGAGACTTAATTTCAATAGGGACTTCATAGACTATTTAACTTTTCAATTGTACTTTCAATTTTTTGCAAAATTTCCCTTTTCTCTATATACATGTTAAATGCAAAAACATTATGTTTTTCTTAAGTACACGTTATGCATAAGAACAAAAAATAATGAAGGCATTAAGACATACACAATGCATCCTGTAGCAAAAAAGTGCCATATTGTTTTTTAATCACACTTGGCATACAATATGTTACATGTCTATTTCATAGGAAATCAAGTCTATTCAAATCAAGTTCTGAGTGCAAATACCTGTTCCTTTCAATCAGCAGGCAGACGTGAAGACCTGCCTTGGAGGCTTCTTGCCCTGGCAAGAAGTAATGTTCAACTTACCTTTCAACCTTGCCAAAAAGAACTCGCCATGTTGATGTTGACCTGCTAATGTGGAAAAGGACTTCTATTTTAGTCTCTTGTGCCACACTGCCACATAACTGAGTCACATTGGCCATTGGCCCAGGCCCTTGTGTAAATTCAGAGGGATGTACATGTATGAACTTACCTGTCAGATTCTATCCAATTTTACAACTTAATTTGGTCTGCAACCATTTATACTAGCTAGAGCAGCTAGGTTAGCTGACAGTTGCATATGAATAGGTTATATAAATATTGTCTGCCATTGTCATTGACATTGCATTGTAACTCTTCTTGGTCATTGCACAATTTTTGCAGCTGTTCATGGTGTCCATTCTATTTGCAAAGCAAAATTTTGATTTAGCTCAAGAATTATTCTAGGCATGGCCTAGACTTGTCAATAAATGTACACTGGTGGTAATGAAGTCAACTAATAATAAATATCGATTCTCAATCTCTTAATCCCGACCTATGTCCAGGGCGCTCACTTCCCAAGAAGTAAAGGCCTCAGGAGCGGCCATAAGCCTCTCGGCTGCAGAAGCCTTAGTGGATGCCACCCTTTCCGTAATAACTGGAGGCTGTGCAGCTACCCACTACAAGGAAACGGTGTCGCTTTTGCACCGCCGTGGCGTCTTGGTGGGCGACTTTCAGCATGGCCGCCAAGCGTGCATCTCCATTTGGGAAGCCGCAGACAAGCACTTTGTCGAGAAAATCGTTACGCAGCTGAAGAAGCCACTGCCATCCACGTCGCTGGCGCCATTCTGGTGCCTAATGGCCGACAAAAGTACGCCAGCCCGAAGCTCCAACCAGGTATGTTGTAGTCTCGTAGATATCCGTCTAGCACTCAAGCACTGGACACATGAATTGTGCCGAAATTTGCCGGAAGTACAATTTATTTGCACCCTTGACCCTTACAAATTCCGTAATCCCCACAACCCTGATAAGGCCGTGCTGGTCTGCGCCTACGGTTCGGATGGCATCCGGACCTCCTATTTGGTCGGGGCACCGGCTGTGTATCACCCAGCAGACTGCAGCCTGTCGGGTGGGACTGCTGCGTTACTCGCCACGTGAGTAGAGTCTCATAAATTTATATATGAGTAATTAAGTTCAAGAGTTAATTATAATTACGAAAGACAGTAGTATATGTTGTAGTTGTATTGCTGCCTCTGAGTCTCTCCATTGTCTAGGCTCCATTGTTAGGCTTTCCCCGCTCCTTGTCAAATATCAGGTCCGCCATACGAGCCGTTCAGGACGCTGGGCTGCACCTGCGCCAGTGTGCCGGGCTGTCCGCCGATGGCCAGTATGTGCAGCAATCGTTTAATGCTGTCTTCAATGCCAGGATTAGTGCCGCAGACGCAGAGCCAGAGCAGACTGAGGCAGCGGCAGCGGATGCCGCCAATTTCAGTGACGGTGACTGTGAAGGCCGCGATCGCGAGATTCGTGACGGCGCTGACTGGCTTGATGCGGGCAACCACAATCTGGACGGCCAGATACAGATCGACCAGGGCTTTTTTGGCGTAGTCTGGGACCCGGCCCACTGGATGGACCTCGCTGTTCGCGACGCCTTGAAGTCTAGTACAGCGTTTCAACGAGTCGTCCAGGCATTTCGTTGGCTTCGCCGCAAAGTCCAGCGCGGCAAAATTGCCGTGGCCGCCGACCAATTCGCAGCTATGCTGGAGGACCGGCCTGCTTGAAAGAGCCAGTCCTTCAGCACAATGCGTTTTGCATCGTCGAATTTTTCAATGGTCACAAAGACGCTCACTGAGCTGAAGATATGGCTTGCCACGCTGGCTGCATCCAAGCTGCCACGAAAGGATCAGCATGTTCTGGCGTATTTGAAGTCAGCGCCGTTCATCGTCGAGCTGCTGGTCGTCCGCGACGTGCTGAAGCCCTTCAGCTCAGTTATGCTGAGGGCGCAGAACTTGCAGCTTCCTGCCTGGCACATTGTGGGCGATCTTTCGTATCTGGCAGTGCAGCTTGAAAGGTGAGAAAAAGTCAGTGTTATTCAAGTCCCCTCCCTTCTCTCTTCTCGGAAAGAAAACGAAACTTTCATTATGACCACTTTAAAAAAACAACTCCTGAGTGGACAGAGCGGTATACTTTTATATTGAACAGAAAAGCATCTGTATGATTTAAAGCAGAATTGGACTATGGGAGAGCCTACAAACTACAAAATATGATATAGGTAAAACAAACATCAAATGTCGATAAAGTAAGCAAGCATGAAATTATAACAAGCTATATTTAAATTCTAAGAAAATTCCGGTCCAATTGTCTTAAATGTACTTATTATGTTCTTTAATAATGTCGCATCACTTTACCAGGCTAAAGCAGGCACTGGGTGCGCTTTCCGATGGCCTGGCCCCTGGTGGAGTCCCTAGCGCTAGCGGCAGCGGGCAGGGCGACTGTAGTCGAAGCCAGCAGCGGGTCGAGCACGAGCCACAGCCACTGCTGCCGGTGGAGTCACAGCTTCGGGATAAGCTGCCAAGTCTGCGCAACGGCATGTACGATGGGATGGAGGTTGCGGCATCAGCAGCCAGCCCCTTTCGGGTCCAATCATTGGAGCCTGACGACTCGGACTAGTCCAACAATGACGATGATGACATCCAGGTTAGAGATATGGAGATTGTTCCCCGCATTTTTTTACAATTAGAATCATGAATTGAAGCCAAGCCACAATGGCTTTTTTGGATATGTTAAAACTGTCAACAGACTATTAAACTGTTAGACAGTAGACACTCAATAGACTATTAGACTTCATGATGGAGGCTGAAGAGAGATGTAGAGGGATTCGGGGAGGAAGAGAAGAGACACGGAAACCTTTTGGAAATTGGAAAAAAATAAAATTCGAAATCAATTTCTGAACCCTCCTTAAAATTCCCCTAAATCAGGTCGTACGACATGATCCGGCCAGTGCCAGCATACCGTCGAGATAGCCCTGAAGGCATCGCTGCAGGTGGTTAGTGATGTGGCCAATGCCCTCAGTCGCCGCAGTGCAATGGCTATGCCAGCGTTTGTTTACAGGTTGGAGGCGGCCTTTGGCTTGGTTGGCTATCTTTGAGCCCTCTGTGGCCGTCGTCGCCAACAGACAGTGCAGCTACGTTTTGAGGCTGCATTCCAAGTGCACGGAAAAGCTGCTTTCTGTGGGGCAGTCGAATCTGCTATGACTCGACAGCAGCTTCGACAAATGTTTGGCGCCAATGCTGGCTCACGTCTGCATGCAGCCTGGCGTGAAGGGCTTTATGCCATGGTGTGGGCCGAGGACAGCCACTGCCGAAAGGTCATCTTTGGCAGCGACTGCCTGGATTCGCCACTACGTGCCCTCTCCACCACGACTGACAATCAGTTTAGCCTCGACTTCGGGCTACCTAGCGGGCCCGTAGTTAGTAAGGTGCGGGAGGAGGCTTTCTGCGCTGCCATGTTTAGCAACCCAGCTGTTTATCAGCTTTTCGGCACCTCCATGTGTGCGCTGTACGACTGGGCACTGGCAAAGCGCGGGCCGGAAGTGGAGGTCGAGAGTGTTTACTCGGCTATGGGTTGCCACTGTCAGCAAGGGGCACTCCAGCTGGACAAAACCCTGGAGCTACGGACTCGGCTGGCATGGCACCTCCCTCTATCAGGGGCATCGATGCCGGGGACCATCACGGCGATTGCCAGCAAGTGGCTGAAGACTCATCAGGTGCTTCGAAAAAGCAGTCGCAGCACAACCCAGAAGCAGCAGGTGCTTCGGCGACTGGCGGCAACAAAGCGCCGGGTCAACGTTGATTGATGCGAGCCATTGACTGACTAATTGAACCAAATCACTGATCCTGGGGACTGGCCCTGGCGCGGTATGGGTAGATGTCTGGCGCAGGAAAGGGGGGCGTCCAGCGCAGTTCAGACCTTGGCTGCAATAGGGCTGTACATTTATTCTTAAATTTTTTATTCTTACTTTTGTGACTTTAATCTTCATTGATACTAACTACAAATTTTGCATCCTTTCTTTATTCTAAAGGTAACTTATCAACTAATTGTGCTTTAACTTTACTAAAAATTGCTACTACTAATTTTTGTGACCTATTAACTAACTCTGCTTTACTAAAAAAGGTACGCTAATTGTGCCTTATATGTCATTTTTTTAGCATTTTTCTTGTAGATTATTCTGAATTAGTGCTTTGCAAAATAAAATTGAGAGTTTTTTTCTATTCTCAAAATAGAGGTACCATAAAATAGAATTTTAATCCTCAGACCACAATTATTCTATTTTTATCCTTATATAGATCATCTAGGTGCAACACGAAGCCAATCTAGCTGTCTAGCAAGGGGCCTAGCCAAGGTAAGTTGCAAAAATGCCCATTAAATTAGTACTCTAAATTAGGAAAGGAGTACTAATTAGATGACGAGGTATTTCTTCCTGCCATTTACCCAAAACATTGGTACCATTATTGGAGTTGTGGTAAGATCTAGCATGAGATCATTGTTTCCTTGTGTTTATATGCCATTTTAGATACGAAAACAGAAGAAAAAGAAAGTCCATTTGCTTTTATCCATCTGAAATATATGTTGAGGGTACATTTGGAAAAACATGTTTCTGTGAGATTTTGCTAAAGGAAAATAAAAAAGTATGTATATATCATGTTTTACATAAAATTTTGATGGGAGTCATGTGGAAGTCAATATAAACAATGGTTGAAAACAAAAGATGAAACTTTCAAACAGAAAATTTATAAAGAAAAAAATTTTTTAACTAATATTAATAAATATTTTTTATAGAATTTAATATTCTTTTTCTGAATATTTACTTTGTTTGACTCAGTATCAATTTGTTACTTCAAATTTCAAAATCTACATATGTTCATTTTTGACTTTTTGATCACATAAGGATTTTTTTGAAATAATAACAAACTTTGATACCATATAGCTTTCTTGTTATTGCACCCATTATTATAGCTAGGGGGTCCAGTGAGAAAATTTTTTTTCTGAATTCTTAACTTTTAACTATGCCATTTTGTAGATCTGGATGTTCTGATTGAAATGACACCAAGGTTTTGAAAATTGGTTCAGTAATAAAAAAGTTATGAGGTTTTTCTTCTGAAAAAATGCATCTTTTTTCGTATCTCAAATACACTAGAAACTGTGCTGTTTTTGGAGGAAAAATCATGTTTTTCGCAGTAAAATCTGTATAACATTTTTTTTTTCAACCAATCTTGGTGCTTTTGGTGTCATTTTGTAGCATTTTGTTTCCACTTTTTGATCCTGTATTCTGATGTGTACATGTGTTGCTGGAATTAATGCACTTTAGTGGAGATTGGCAAAAATTTGTTAAATACTATTTTTCCCGGGATATATTACTTTTACTTATTTAGGGTATATCTCCATAATTCCTGAACCAATCTTATTGTTTTTGGTGTCATTTTGTAGCTCTTTGTTGCCACTTGTGGATCTTATATTCTACTAGGCACATATGCTGCTAGGGTGTATGGAATTCAGTGGAAATGGGAGAAAATAAGTAAATAACTAATTATCCCAGGCCCAGGCCCAGGGTATAGTCTTTTTTTTAGTATAGCCAATATAGGTATATCTCCATTTACCTTATCATATTGATTATTGCCCTTCAAATGGTTTCAAATGGCTTTTTTGACATTAGCAGTATTAGTAGAATGAATTAGTAACTTTTACTAAAATGACACAAAGTCACAACATATCCCCATTTGGCCATTTCCATGACCATGCCCATGGCATGGGCCATGACACTACATGACATTTATGCCTTTGCATAGCTTCTGGTCATCATGGCTAGTCCTAATTCTGAGCCTGAGCTTTAGGCTGAGCCCAAGCCCAAGGGGACTGAGGCAGGGCAGGAGACAAGGGTCACTAACGGTCTCATGCTTGCCACCCTGGAAACCGCCATGGACGCAAAGTTGCCCACCACTGAGATCTGGGACTCCTTGGCAGAGTGTATAGATTTGCCAAGTGAGACAAGCTCGGACGGCCTCAGGCTTCTCCATCGTGTGGTGCTGAAGCTGAAGGCGAAGTCGCGGGACCTGCAGCGGTCAAGGGTGCGCGAGGAGGCTGCTGGCAAGAAGAGTGCCTGGTCCAGCTTCATGGAGGCTGCTTTCGTCTGTCCTGGTGGAGTGATGGCGACTGCAACCCAGGCGCTGCCCATTCCTCGCACACCAGTCGGCCGAGCGTCCTCTTCTGCTGCTGCTGCTGCTGCCACGTCCCCTGAGGAGCAACGGGGCGTAGAGGCTGGGCTCCGAACGTCTGTGGCGGACCTGCGGGCCCAGCTGGCAAGCTCAGAGCAGACTGTGTGGAAGCTGCGTGCCGAGGTCTCTCAGCGCCCACTGCGGAAGGTCTGGGTGCAGCGGGTCCGGCGTCTTCAGGACTGACTGCAAGCAGCTCGGCAGCATGCGCGGATCAAGACCCAGGTGCTGCTGGCCATGCGTGATGCCAAGCAGTCTCAGAAGCGTCGCCAGGTTGCCCGGGCAGAAGCTGCTGCGGCGCAGCGCATCCGCGACCTTCAGGCAAAACTGCGCCAGATGCACGATATGTTGTCTACCGCAAACAGTCGCGTAAGAGGCATTGAATATAAATAATGTGTAGCTATTGAGACAGACAGACAGAGACAGACAGACAGACAGACAGAGAAACAGACAGACACAGACAAAAGAAATATTCTTTGTGTCATTCATTCAACTTCCACTTCGAATCCAACCCTTATTCCTAACACCTAACAGATCCAGTATCTCCAGGACTACATCTGTGCCAGCCAGACGCATGTGCTCCAGACGCGCGAGCCGCGCCCTACCAGTGGACAACAGTACACCAACAGGGTCATCTCCACGTGCATGGACCTGGTGCTCAAGTGCCACGTCCCTGGACGAGCCGTCCGCGACACCGTCAGGACTGTCGTGGAGGACCTCTGCGAGTCGCGGATCGTCGACAAGCTGCCATCAGACTCGCTGATCAGCGCGGTCACGTACGGCGTGGGCAACAGTCTCGCCAAGGCGAAGGCCATGGAGAGCATCCTGCTCGCGGCCGGGACTGACCAGCCGCTGACGCTGATGACCGACGCCACTAGCAAGAAGGGCAACCACTGGAATGTCCTGCAGGTTAGTTTTAATTGTAGTGAGAATGACACCCACCCACCTACCCACTCACCCACCCACCCACCTACCCACTCACCCACCCACCCACTCAGGCCGACACTGGCGACGGCACGGTGGCGCTGACGCTGCGACAGGTCGAGGGCGGCACTGCTCAGATGTACGCCCGCGAGATGGATACATCCATCGACCGTCTCGTCGACGCCTATTGCGACATCGTGAAGCCGGGGGAAGATGGCGCGGAGGCTAGGCGCGAGATGAAGCGCAACCTCTTCATCCGCGTCAACTTCCTGATGACGGACCGGCACGTGGTCAATAAGTGCCTGCTGGTCCTGCTCAACGAGATGCGGGACACTATGATGTCCAACGACGGCCTGCCTCCTCCTGAGAAGGTGGTTGCAGTGTACTGTGCAATGCACCTTATCGTCAACCTGGCTGCTGCGATGGAGAGTGGCCTGCGCGACTGGGAGGGCTGCGTTTCGGCCGCGCCGCTAGGGGCTGCAGCTGTCCCCGGTTTCAAGACCGCCAAGGCGGAGTCCGGTAAGTTTTCAATGTCCGGGGGATCTCTGGGGCTTTGGGGGATAGAGACTTAACATGTGCCATTTCCCGTCCATTCTTCCCTGTAAACAGGCACTCAGCGGCTGATCAGGACTGTCAGCAAAGCCTTCCATCGACTGGGGAACGAGCAGTGCGGCGTTGCCGTTCCGTTCGAGGTCTACTTGCAGTCGCGCGGGGCGAAGCCGTTCCAGATGGAGGACTTCCGGGGCAACCAGGCGTACGTAATCTTCCCTAACGGTGGCCACGTGTTCGCCCAGCGGAAGCTACTGACAGCCTTCCTGCAGGAGTACCCCTGCAGCAACTGACTACTCGTTGCCGTGCAGAACGACCTGGCGTCCGACATCCTCCTCACCGGCTGTCGCGCGTTGGGCGTCATCGACTTCCTGGTCGTCAGGTGAGGCTGGAACGAGGTTTGTCGTTGAAAGGGAGACAAAAAATGAAGAAAAGGAAAAAAATAAAACAATTCCAAACCCTCCAATTCTATCCACAGGCCCTTGTGGCTGCTTCTCCGGAGCCCGAGGTCGGCGGTGAGCCTCATGGACATGAACAGCCGCTACGAGCAGCTGTGTCAGTGGCTCCAGGACGTGGCCTCGTCGGACGCTGTCCAATTCTCAGCGGACTTCAGCGGGCCATTTCCTGACCTCGCTGATGCCGTCCTGAAGCCGCAGGATGCATGGGACACCTGGGCTGCCCTGACCTCCGACGCCTCGGACCTGGACAAAGATCTCCTTGGCCAGGCTCTGCAGGTTGCTTCCGCGCACATGCTGGTCCTTGCTCGCCGTGAGGTGATAGATCACCTGCCTGGTGGTGCGCTGCGCAGCCTGCCAAACGACCATGCCCGGATGGCCGCCGCTGCGCCGAAGGACAACGTCCCGTGCGAGGAGGCCTTCGCCGGGCTTGACAGTATTGTCAGGTCGAAGCCAAACATGCGCGACGTGGCCCGCGAGACTTACGTCCTGTTCAAGCAGAACGGCACTAGCGAATGGCTTCGCGAGAAGTCACAGCAGGAGCAGGATGCGATGATGACGCGCGCACGGCAGATGGCCAAGAAGGTCGAGGCGCAGGCCAAGGCGGATACCCAGGCTATTCGACTGGCGCAGCAGCGCCTGCAGCAGAGCCGGATTGCGCAGGACCAGCTCAAGAATGCCACTAAGGAGCGTGTCCTTCGCGACCTGATCAACTCCGTGCACGACTACGGTGGCCTGTGGCTCACGGTGGCTGACATGTGCCAGCACCTGCAGGACATGCCGGAGCAGCTGCAGGAGCAAGCAGTGACCGCCCAGTTGCAACTGCACAAAGCCATGAGTAAATGTTATTAATTTAATGCCACGATATGCACTCATGCCTTTCCTGTCATCAAAGAACTTAATATGTACTGCTTTACACCCTCCTCAAACACAGAGCCGACAGTCCCCAAGGACATGGCTGGCTGCCTCAACCTGACAGACTCCGGCGCCAGGAGGTCGGTCCAGCTTCTTGTCGACAACCTGCAGGCTTTCCTGGGCCACCTGGAGAAGCAGAACGATGCGCCTGTCGACGAGGTCACTGCGCAGGCTGTTTCGGTGCGGTCTGCTGACGACCGTACTAGCCGTGTCCAGGCTGCCATTGCCAAGAAGCTGGAGCCAGCGCAACGAAAGGCCCCAGCTGCATCAGCACATCCAGGCGCCGCCAGACCTCGTGGACGGGGCCGGGGTTCTGGCCGAGGAGCTCAGCCTCCGGCTCAGGGCACCGACAGAGGCCGACGCGGGACCGGGCGCGGACGTGGGACCGGGCGCGGACGCGGGACCGGGCGCGGACGTGGGACCGGGCGTGGACGCGGGAGTGCTGGCATCCGAGCCGGTGCAAAGCGGCCTCGTATCTCCAGCTCCGAGTCCGAGTCTGATTCTGATGCCTCCAGTCCTGAGGATGCCCCGGAGGCTGCCCAAGCCGCACTGGTGCCGACACTCGAGAACCTGCCAGACCTTGTGGGTCAGCGCATTGAAATGCGCTTTGGCTACGCTGATGGGTCGGAGCGCTGGTCGCAGGGCTACGTGCTGGGCCGTGTGCCAGGCTTGAGCCGTGATGTCCTTGCATGGGTCTTTGAGATGGTCTTCGACGAGACTGGCCCTGAGGATGTGTACCGGTACACACTGTGCAATGATTGGATGAACAATGACCTCCACGTGCTAGACAGCGATGACGATGACGAGTAGCTTAAGTCCTTCTTAAAGTACTTTGTGGCCCAGCACTGCATCGCATGGTAGAGGGAAGGGGGGCATAGGGGGAATGTATATAGTACATATATCATTGTATGTATCATGTATGTATAGTTTCTATGTTTCTGCATAAAGACTTGTACTTACCAATCAGTTGAGCAGTTTTCTTACTGAACAATTATTAGAAAGGAAGTTAGCGTCGTTGACCAGACGAATGCTAGGGGTCGCTTGCTGGGATAGCTTTGCTGGGGTCAGTATCCAGCAGCCTTCCAGCGGAAGCCTTCCTTTTGACCCCCATGTTCCATGTATGGAATTAGATGTATAGATTCGTATGAAGCCATTTGACCACATATATATAGTTGTATATATTGTATAGAGGGTACAGTGGGCCCTACTATACTGTTTTGCAAAAAAAGTGCATGCAGCAATTTCCCTTCATCTTTTCAACCCCTTGCTGTACATTTTCCTATCTCCGTAATGTATTTGCATGTATGCCTGCACAAATGTTGAGAATTTTCACCTAGTGCGGCAAGGGCTAGTGGAAATCGCTTTTAGGACAAAATATATGACCAATGTCCCTACCATTTGGTGAAAAAAACTCGCGGTCGACTCTTTCCATTTTTAAAAAAAGTGTGATTTTCATGTTTCTAATGGGGATTTACATGTATTTTGCCCATTTCTGGTAAGCACACTGCGGCAAGGGTTAGAAGCATCCTGTTTGGCGTAACAGGTTCTTTTTGTCACCAGAAGTAAGTGGAAAAAAGAATTAGGGAGTCGACTCATTCCATTCAAAAGTTATGGCCATTTGAATTTTTTGATGTACATGTACATGTACATGTACATTTTTTTGGGAAAATTTTTTTCAGCCAAAATGGTCTGCATAATGATCTCTCAATCCAATGTGCATGCATTTTTGATAGTTTTGCACTCATTCAATGAAAACTGGAGCTGCCTGACCCCATATTTTTCTCCAATTTCGGCACAGTTTTAAAAATGTACAAAAATGTATACCATGTTTCACAGTCTGCAACTTTCTTGTCGTATGTACTATACACACAAGCAATATGTTGTTTGAAAGATCTACTTGTCTACTTTCCAACAAATGTAAGATCGTTGCAGTGTGTCACTTATTTCAAAAGTTATAGCCACAGAAAGAAGACCACTTTTTTGCCATTTTTCCCTTCTGCACAAGCCAAAAACAGGCTCACTGGACCCCCTATTATAGCATAGAAACACTCATTGGAAAGTAAATTTTATATTTTTTTATTGATAATAAGCTTTATTTTCTAACCAAAATACTTTAATTCTTTTTTTCAGAACATTGCATCAATTTTTATGATTAGTTCATTTTTCTATTTTTTATTTGCTCATTGGAGCCCCTAATAAAGATTCTCCTCACCTTAAAACCCCATATCACATGCCCTGGTGGTTGGTGGTTATTGCCCCCCCCCCCCCCCCCTTGGCCTCATCAGTCATCAGACCCCTCTTGAATTTGGAATTTACCTAGGCCCACCTAATCTTCAATAGACCCCCATCCCTCTATTGAAGTTTAGGTAGATAAAATCAATTCCCATGAATTGAAGATTCTCCCTACCCAAAAACCTCCCATTCCCCATGCCCCCGTAGTTGGCTTTAAGCTACAAAAAATAAAGCTCAAATTTGAAATCAGCACTATCAAAAACCCCTATAGAGACAAAATTATGATCTTATCAAAACTGCAACTATTTTATCTACCTAAAGACTATAGTAAAGTTCAGGAAGTCCAACTTATGAGTTATGACTACAATTGACATTTTCAACGCATTTTCTCTATATTAGGCCTATAATACGAAACCATAAAACAATATACTTCGCTACCAGGATGGTATCAAGTATTGCATTTTCAGTATTTCATTAGAACACAAACTAAAAATGACTTACCATTGCATTGGCATATCCAAAATTTGTCCATCATTAAACAAAAGAATAGGCCTAAGATAAGAGTAAGACTCAACAATCAAACTAAAGCTGCACCGCCAGTGTCTGTGTAATTTAAATCGTAGTCCGAATCACATTGGGTGCACGCCCAAACAAAAACCGATAGTTTCAAAAATGCACGCCGTAAAAAATTAAGTGGTGTGACAGTCGTGCAGTGGCGTACACAGGATTTTGAAAGGGGGGGGACTTTTAAGGACAAAATTTTTGAGTAATAAAAAAGTTTTTGTGCATTTTTTCCAAAAAATATGCATTAAAAAGTACCAAAACCATGTTTTTGGGCTCAAAAAACTTTATTTTGTTAAAATCAAATAAATTCGGCAGACGTCTGTTCTATCTTCGACAGTTTAGGAACTAGGGATTCGCGGAAATAATCGTTTAAAACATTTTAATAGTAATTAGGGGTAAAATAGGCCATTTTTGCAATTTTGCTGCGTCTATGCCGCTTTATTTTGCATTTTATTCAAAAATCCTTATTTTCGTTTTATATAAATCATCAAAATGGGGGGATATATCCCCGGTATCCCCCCATTTACGCCACTGACTGCACGCCCAATTCTTAGGGCCTTTTCATATTACCAATTCCAGAACCAGAATCGGTTTGGAATTCCAAGAAAAACAGCAGTATAACTATTAAACTCTGTTAATATTTGACTGCCTTAACAACCTCACTTAGCACAATTTTTAACATTCTTTTTGGCGATTGTCATTCAATAATAAAAACTTTATAGCACGTATCTCCCTCTAGTTATGGAGACAAAAAGTTATACTTCACAAATTGGTTCTGGTTCTGGAACCAGAACAAGCAATATAAAAAAGCCCTTAAAACTACGCCGGACAATAAATGACCTTTTTACGTTGTGACAATAAATCACCTTTTTCATTGCGTAATAGACCCATTTCAGCAGCTAATTTAGTTAATTCTTCTACTTGGCCGCACTATTTACAGTGAAAAATTTATACATGCAACGATTCGTTTAAATGCCTTATTACAGACTTCAAAACCCAGAAAGCGCGAATTTTACGCCTAAATATGAACTCTTTTCGCCTTTTCTTACTTCACAATAACTCTCTGCGTGATTCTATAAAGTGCGCACGCCAGGCGTATTTTCTTAGGAGTGATACACGCCAACCTGTGCACGCCTTCTTTTGGCGTGCAAGGGCCAATGCACGCCCGAATTTTCGGGTGTATCTACCACATGATCCGGAGTGTGGCATTTAAAATAAAGGCAGACTTCGATCCATGGTCTCATCCAGCAGTATGCTAAATTTGTATTATTGATAATGCAGACACTAAGTGTGTATAGATTTCTTGAGGCCGACTCCATTTAGTTTTCTTGAGGCCGACTTTAAAAGGTAGAAACTTGGAGTCCGCCTGTTAACCTAGGTTTGCTGTTATCCTACTTCCCATGCATTTACTACAATAACTTTTTGTGGTTGAAAAATCCAACTAATCGATAATTTGAATTCCACACGCTTTATTTCTATCGGACGCGGCATCCAAACTATCATACGTCTTGCTGCTTTTCTTTTACGTCTACTAATTGTTAGTAGAATTGCACGAGTGTAACCAAAGAAGGATCATTGCATGTACATTTAGTACTCTAGGGCTTTGGCGAACTAAGTTCTTTAAGTATGTGTAACATGTGAGTATTGACAGTGAATGTGTCAAATCATTCTTGAAAGCATATAGGCCGTAAATGTCCATGAATATTTACATTTTTGAATGGCTTACAAAAAATAAACGTTTTAGGCCTGTCAAAGGGCCCATTTAGGGGCTTACTAACTTGCAGAAACAAAGTTTAATTAACAATATCCTAATTAAATCGATTTATCTCAAATCGTATCTGGATTGCAGATCAATTGCACTTTTTACAGATAGTAACTTACTTGAATCAGAAATTGATCATTTTCATTTCACGTACAGTGTAGATTTGTCGAATAACACTTAATTCATAATTCTGTACTCATGTGCATGGAGCTTCGCCACGGGGGGGGGGACAGCAGTAAAAGCTGTGGGCGGACATGACAGTGCTTTGTCCCTCCACCCCTCCGTTGTGCTAATCAATAATTTTTCTTCAGGGCGCCAAAAATATGGCGCCTTTGGCTCCAAAATAAGTGCCTGCGGCGCTTAAAGGAATGCCTGCGGCGCTAAAATGAGTGCCTGCGGCCCCAAAATGAGTGCCTGCGGCGCCATAATGAGTGCCTGAGGCGCTAAAAGGAATGCCTGATGCGCTAAAATGAGTGCCTGCGGCGCCTAAATGAGTGACTGAGGCGCTAAAAGGAATGCCTGATGCGCTAAAATGAGTGCCTGCGGCGCCTAAATGAGTTCCTGCGGCGCCATGAGTTCCTGCGGCGCCTAAATGAGTTCCTGCGGCGCCATGAGTGCCTGCGGCGCCAAAATGAGTGCCTGCGGCGCTAAAAAAATGCCTGATGCGCTAAAATGAGTGCCTGCGGCGCCAAAATGAGTGCCTGCGGCGCCATGGGTTCCTGCGGCGCCAAAATGAGCGCCTGCGGCGCCATGAGAGCCTGAGGCGCTAAAAGGAATGCCTGCGGCGCCAAAATGAGTGCCTGCGGCGCCAAAATGAGTGCCTGCGGCGCCATAATGAGTGCCTGCGGCGCTAAAAAGAATGCCTGATGCACCAAAATGAGTTCCTGCGGCGCCAAAATGAATGCCTGCGGCGCCATGAGTGCCTGAGGCGCTAAAAAGAGTGCCTACGGCGCCAAAATGAGTGCCTGTGGCGCCTAAATGAGTGCCGGCGGCGCTAAAAAGAATGCCTGATGCGCCAAAATGAGTGCCTGAGGCGCTAAAAAGAGTGCCTACGGCGCCAAAATGAGTGCCTGTGGCGCCTAAATGAGTGCCTGCGGCGCTAAAAAGAATGCCTGATGCGCCAAAATGAGTTCCTGCGGCGCCAAAATGAGTGCCTGCGGCGCCAAAATGAGTGCCTGCGGCGCCAAAATGAGTGCCTGCGGCGCTAAAATGAGTGCCTGCGGCGCCAAAATGAGTGCTTGCGGCGCCATAATGAGTGCCTGCGGCGCCAAAATGAGTGCCTGCGGCGCCAAAATGAGTGCCTGCGGCGCCAAAATGAGTGCTTGCGGCGCCATAATGAGTGCCTGCGGCGCCAAAATGAGTGCCTGCGGCGCCAAAATGAGTGCCTGCGGTGCTAAATTGAGTGCTGACAACACCGATTCTGAAAATAATGTACATGTAGAAATCTAGACGTGTACATGTATATGTATAATTGTTGGCTTTGCCCCCCCCCACTATAAAATCCATGGCGACGCCCCTGCTGTGTGTAGTTGCTGCAGTGCAGCGAACCGCCCGTACTCGAGAGCATTAAGCTGCTCCATATTATGCAGCTGAGCAGTCATAGAGAACTTTGCATGACAGGTAAGGAATGGAATCGGCCCCAATGGCGGCCGCGCAGACTGAGTCAAAATGCGCCAACCTTGTAAAATATGAGCACCCCGGCCACAGAATTTTAAACTTAGATCTAGGAAATTCTGCACTAATCAGGGGATCTTCAACACTCAATGTGCGGAGTTTAGCAATGTTTCAAATCCAATAAAATAGAGGTAGTGATGGAAACTCAGAGAAAATTTTGAAGTTTAAAAATAATATTATGGTTGCTTCGTAGAGCCATATGACTACTGCTTATCTGCAACTCCAAGATGTAGATTTTGGGTCTCTTTGCGTTATGGTGTACGCAAATTGAGTTTTAAACGGCCAACAAACACCTAAGCCAGAGTGAGACCCATTGTCAGCTGCCCTAAGCTCTCTGCTGCCCCCTCTAACCGTTTGGCGTTGCCAATAGCAACTCAACCCCGCCAAAACGAGCAGTCTGCCTGCTGAGGAGGTGCAGTTGAGAACCGAGCAGAGGCAGAGGTGCAGTGCCTTTCTGTGCGCCGCTTCTCAAGCAATAAAAATATGAAGAACGGAGCAGCACAAACCGATGAAGGGGTTTTAGGGTGCGCCGTATTTTAGCTGCGCTTTTCTCGCACGGCTGAGCCCAGCAGCCTCACCTCATCTCACTCGGCATCATTATTTGTGCATCAATGCTGTACTTAGTCAGAGTAAGCTTTAGTTAAACTGAATTTCAATTGTATTCAAACTGTAGAGATTGTGTCGACGCTGAGGGGGGGAGGGGGTTTGAGATGAATAAGTGTGCAAGTGGAGCAGTATCTAAATTCTATCTGGTTAATGTGTCTATGGGTGTGCGCTTCGCGCCTTAGTGACAGTTGCTAACCAAAATTCTCGTCTCTCTTCTGCTTCTTCTCGCGGCGCGGAGGGAGGGTAGGACGGCGGCGAATGGGGCCGACCTGGCAGGCAAGGCTGGAGAGCAGGTAATTATAAGCAGGCCTCGTTCGTGCCGCCAGGAGCGGCCCCCTTTCCTTGCATTTGCCTTGGATCCGTAGATCTGAGACAGACCCTCCGATCTCGACAGATATTAACTGAGTTAACTCACTGCTGGCATCCCAGTGCGGAGCAGCATCAGCGACGACATGGCCGACAAAGCGGAGGTCGCACCTCCGCTGGTATCCAAAGGTGAGATTGTCTAGTTCGCTTGGATATGCTTATGGCTTTGTTTGTTTCGTAATGTGACGTTTTTCGGAATGAATAGCTGCGAGTCTATTTCAGCAGCTCTTGGGCAATGGGGCTGTGGTAATGCCTCTATGTCATCTTCTCTCCTCTCTCTCCTCGATTCTCTCTCCACTCTCTTCTCTCCTCTCTCCTCTCTTCTCTCTCCACTCTCTTCTCTCCTCTCTCCTCTCTTCTCTCTCTACTCATCTCTCTTCTCTCTTCTCTATCCATCCTCTCTCGAACTTCCCCTCGACTTCGATTGTCTCTCCACCTCAACTTCTCTTCACTTTCAGATTCTCGAACTGAAATCTTGTACGATCATGTTTAAGCATTCCAATTAAATATCCTATCAGGACCGATATAGTTTCAGAGTCAGGACCGATAGAGTTTCAGAGTCAGGACCGATAGAGTTTCAGAGTCAGGACCGATAGAGTTTCAGAGTCAGGACCGATAGAGTTTCAGAGTCAGGACCGATAGAGTTTCAGAGTCAGGACCGATAGAGTTTCAGAGTCAGGACCGATAGAGTTTCAGAGTCAGGACCGATAGAGTGTCAGAGTCAGGACCGATAGAGTTTATGATTGAAAGTCACAGTAAAACTAATCACTCCGTCGCTCATTCGCAGAGCAACCCAAGGATGCTCAGACGCAACCTGCGGCAAAGCCAGCGGCAGCCAAGGTTAAAATAATTTTGTTATTATTTTTTAAAACTTTCTAAACCAGTACTGCAATTAATAAATACTATTATGAATTCACAACTTTACACACAACAGTCACAGCCTACGGCAGTCAAGAAGCCGCCGTTGACCTCCAATGAGCAGGCAAGGCAGCAGGCCATCAAGCTCAAGGAGCTGAAAGAGACGAGACGTTCTCAGGTGAGACCACACGGCTGACCAAAGTCACCGAGAACAAGGGTCGTATAACTATTTATTTAGCCAATAATTAATTGTTGTTCATGTTTCGCTTATCTCGTGCCCATGTCTGCGCTATTAGTTGGCTTATCAAATTGTCAGTCATTTCCTGTCCCGCTGCCAATGCCAGCTAAATTAGCATTTAGCATTTGCATGCAAAATAAATTACCTTGTAGCGACGAGTTTGCGAAGTGCAACCAGTCCTAATTTAAAATATTAAAGTACATTTATTAGAAATCGATTTACTTTTTGTTTTACAGCTTGATGCCCGGCACGGCTTTATGTTTGAGAAGATGGCTGAGGCTCTTGGCGTTGAGCAGAGCCAGGTGGAGGAGTGGATCCTGGTGGACAAGAAGGTAGGTTATCGTGGGGCTGTCAGCTGATGGATTTCCGGGTTTTCAGCAGGATTTCAGTAGCCTTCCGTCAATTTGCCTTTCAGTTCGGCTACTTTGACAGGTTTTTCGATGCCGACGGATCAAAGTCGATGACATTCTACTACCAGGAGCAGGTGAGTGGGGGACAGGGGGTGGGGATACGGGAGATGGTGAGACGGGAGATGGAGAGACGGCGAGAAATGACGAGACGGGAGATGGGGAGACGGGAGATGGGGAGACGGGAGATGGGGGGACGGGAGATGGTGAGACGGGAGATGGGGAGACGGCGAGAAATGACGAGACGGGAGATGGGGAGACGGGAGATGGGGAGACGGGAGATGGGGGGACGGGAGATGGTGAGACGGGAGATGGAGAGACGGCGAGAAATGACGAGACGGGAGATGGGGAGACGGGAGATGGGGAGACGGGAGATGGGGAGACGGGAGATGGGGAGACGGGAGATGGGGAGACGGGAGATGGGGAGACGGGAGATGGGGAGACGGGAGATGGGGAGACGGGAGATGGGGAGACGGGAGATGGGGAGACGGGAGATGGGGAGACGGGAGATGGGGAGACGGGAGATGGGGAGACGGGAGATGGGGAGACGGGAGATGGGGAGACGGGAGATAGGGAGACGGGAAATGGGGAGACGGGAGATGGGGAGACGGGAGATGGGGAGACGGGAGATGGGGAGACGGGAGATGGGGAGACGGGAGATGGGGAGACGGGAGATGGGGAGACGGGAGATGGAGAGACGGGAGATGGGGGGACGGGAGATGGGGAGACGGGAGATGGGGAGACGGGAGATGGGGAGACGGGAGATGGGGAGACGGGAGATGGGGAGACGGGAGATGGGGAGACGGGAGATGGGGAGACGGGAGATGGGGAGACGGGAGATGGGGAGACGGGAGATGGGGAGACGGGGGGTGGGGAGATGGGAGATGGGGAGACGGGAGATGGGGAGACGGGAGATGGGGAGACGGGAGATGGGGAGACGGGAGATGGGGAGACGGGGGGTGGGGAGATGGGAGATGGGGAGACCGGAGATGGGGAGACGGGAGATGGGGAGACCGGAGATGGGGAGACGGGAGATGGGAAGACGGGAGATGGGGAGATGGGAGATGGGGATACGGGAGATGGGGAGACGGGAGATGGGGATACGGGAGATGGGGAGACAGGATCTAAAGGAGAAGAGAGAAGAGAGGAGAGAAAGGAGAGGGAGAGAGAGTAGAGACGGGGAGACAGGAAAATTATTGGAAGACAGGGAGATGGGAAGAGGCGATGTGGCCAGAGAATTATTACTAAGAAGGAAATAGAGTTGAGAACATGGGAGCTATGTGGTCAGGCCGGCAAGTGTGTGAGGAGCGTAACCTGGCACCGAGGCTATGCTGGAAAGGCAGACAAAACTTCTTGTAAAAGCATCTGTTTGCTCAGACAGAACCGGCCACCACTCAACAGTTCACCTCTTGCCCGCCTTTCGCTTGAAGTTTGTTGACTTTGCACAGGCCATTGCACAGCGCGAAGTGCTTCTTGGGCGTAAAGTGCTTCTTAAAGTTTTCAGTTGCTGCAGGCATTGCACAGGCTGTGTGCATTAACTATATTATATAGCAACTAATTCATTATTAATGATTATTAAAAATTGCGTCTCTAACTTTTCACACAGTCTGGCAAGCCGGATATTGCGAACCCAACGGGCGCAAAGAAGTTGATCATTGGAGAAGGGCAAGATGTGGTGAGTTCATTGTGATGACGTTATTTGAGTTTAAGAGTTAGCACCGATAGAGTTTCAGAGTCAGGACCGATAGAGTCTTAGAGTCAGGCCGATAGAGATTCAGAGTCAGGACCGATAGAGTCTTAGAGTCAGGACCGAAAGAGTCTTAGAGTCAGGACCGATAGAGGTTCAGAGTCAGGACCGATAGAGTTTCAGAGTCAGGACCGATAGAGGTTCAGAATCAGGACCGATAGAGGTTCAGAATCAGGACCGATAGAGGTTCAGAATCAGGACCGATAGAGCTTCAGAGTCAGGACCGATAGAGTTTCAGAGTCAGGACCGATAGAGTTTAAGAGTCAGGACCGATAGAGTTTAAGAGTCAGGGCCGATAGAGCTTTAGAGTCAGGACCGATAGAGTTTAAGAGTCAGGACCGATAGAGCTTTAGAGTCAGGACCGATAGAGTTTAAGAGTCAGGGCCGATAGAGTTTCAGAGTCAGGGCCGATAGAGTTTAAGATTAATCACCAATAGAGTTTCACAGTCAGGACTATATAAGAAGTCACTCATCAATCTACCTGCCCAATTCATCTCGGACAGCCCCTACTCGGCTTGGCCTTCGTGTTCACCCGGACAACTAGCAAGGCCATCACCCAGAACAACTACGCCAATGAGATCAACTACACCACAATGGACGCCAGCGAGGGCCGCCTCCTGGAGGCCATGGAGAGCTACATTGGCAGCATCCTGTACCCCGCTCTCAAGCACCTGGAAGACTGGGGCTCGTTAACTAAGGAGAGCGAAAACCGAGCCAAAATCGAAGAATTCCTAGACGCTATTCAACGATTTTTGGACATTTTGTCCAGCGCCAAGACTAATATGAAGGGCCAGATGCAGCTGAGCCAGCCTCCGGATGAGCTCGCCCACAAGGTGCAGTCTCCTGTGGACTTGCAGGCTGCCGGTGAGCTTAAGGACCTTTGCTGACACAGTTTCTCTTGGTATATCCTCTCACCCTCTCCTGTCTCACCCTTTCTTGTCTCACCCTCTCCTGTGTCACCCTCTCCTGTGTCACCTCTCCTGTCTCATCTCTCCTGTCTCACCCTTTCTTGTCTCACCCTCTCCTGTGTCACCCTCTCCTGTGTCACCCTCTCCTGTGTCACCTCTCCTGTCTCATCTCTCCTGTCTCACCCTTTCTTGTCTCACCCTCTCCTGTGTCACCCTCTCCTGTCTCACCTCTCCTGTCTCACCCTCTCCTGTCTCACTCTTTCTTGTCTCACCCTCTCCTGTGTCACCCTCTCCTGTCTCACCTCTCCTGTCTCACCCTATCTTTTTTACCCTCTACTTTCTGACCCTCTCCTTTCTGACCCTCTCTTTTTCACCCTCTCCTGTCTCACCCTCTCCTGACTCACCCTCTCCTGACTCACCCTCTCCTGACTCACTCTCTCCTGTCTCACTCTCTCCTGTCTCACTCTCTCCTGTCTCACCCTTTCTTGTCTCACCCTCTCCTGTGTCACCCTCTCCTGTCTCACCTCTCCTGTCTCACCCTATCTTTTTTACCCTCTACTTTCTGACCCTCTCCTTTCTGACCCTCTCTTTTTCACCCTCTCCTGTCTCACCCTCTCCTGACTCACCCTCTCCTGACTCACCCTCTCCTGACTCACTCTCTCCTGTCTCACTCTCTCCTGTCTCACTCTCTCCTGTCTCACCCTCTCCTGCCTCACCCTCTCCTGTCTCACTCTCTCCTGTCTCACTCTCTCCTGTCTCACCCTCTCCTGCCTCACCCTCTCCTGTCTCACTCTCTCCTGTCTCACTCTCTCCTGTCTCACTCTCTCCTGTCTCACTCTCTCCTGTCTCACTCTCTCCTGTCTCACTCTCTCTTGTCTCACTCTCTCCTGTCTCACTCTCTCTTGTCTCACCCTCTCCTGTCTCACCCTCTCTTTTTCACCCTCTCCTGTCTCACTCTCTCCTGTCTCACCCGCTCCTGCCTCACCGTCTCCTGCCTCACCCTCTCCTGTCTCACTCTCTCCTGTCTCACTCTCTCCTGTCTCACTCTCTCCTGTCTCACTCTCTCTTGTCTCACTCTCTCCTGTCTCACTCTCTCTTGTCTCACCCTCTCCTGTCTCACCCTCTCTTTTTCACCCTCTCCTGTCTCACTCTCTCCTGTCTCACCCGCTCCTGCCTCACCGTCTCCTGCCTCACCCTCTCCTGTCTCACCCGCTCCTGCCTCACCCTCTCTTGCAACAACACCCAACAGTGCACAGCTCGGAGATGATGGAGAAGCTGGAGAAGCTGCTACTCCAGTGGGCCAAAGAGATCGAGCAGGTGCTCAACGAATCCGAGCAGATACGCCGAGAAGCTGACGACGTGGGCCCCTCCGCTGAGCTGCTCTACTGGAAGAGTCGAATGACGCGATTTAACAAGTGAGGCGCAGCAGTCTTTGTTTTAAGTTTAGCGCGTTTCTACTTGCAGTAGCTTGATGGAATTCAAGAAAGGATCTGAGACTAGAGACCTCAAATGATCTGGGATTAGGGAAACACAAAGAGTCTAACTGAGTTTTTATCATCTCAAACTGATATTTGATGATCTCAAACTAAGATTTAACGATCTCAAACTGAGATTTGGTGATTTCAAGCTGACATTTAATGATCTCAAACTAAGATTTGATGATCTCAAATTGAGATTTGCTTGTCTCAAACTGAGACTAATGGATCTCAAACTGAGATTTGATGATCTCAAACGACCTACAGTTGGAAGGATCTTTAAAAATCTGAGAATATTGTTCTCAAAAGATCTGAGATATTGAGATTATCTCAATCCATCTCCGCCCTGCAATCCCCAGCCTGCTGGAGCAGATGAACCGCAAGGAGGTGCGCACTGTGGTGGCTCTGCTGCACAACGCCAAGTCTCGCACTCTGAAGGTGTGGCGCCAGCTCGATTGTCGCATCACGGACGCAGCCAACGAGGCCAGGGACAACGTGAAGTACCTGTACACTTTGGACAAGTTCTTCGGCCCACTGAGCAAGTGCAACCCCGTGACCATGCAGGAGCACATCCCGGCGCTGATCAACGCTATCAGGATGATCTACACGATCTCGCAGTACTACAACACCTCCGAGCGCATGACCACACTGTTCGTGAAGGTCACCAACCAGATGATCACCACCTGCAAAGCCTACATTCGCGAGGGTGCCACAAAGATTTGGGATCATCCTAGAGAAGTCCTGGTCGAGCGGATGCAACACTGCCTGGCGTTGAACCGCCATTACCAGGCTACCTTCCGCAAAGTCCAGGAGCACCTGCGCCAGAATCCGCAGGAGAAACAATTCGAATTCAGCGAGAACTACATCTTCGGCAAGTTCGACACGTTCTGCCGCCGGCTGCACAAGATCATGGACATGCTGCAGGTCGTCCAGAGCCTCAGCGGCCTACAGGACATCAAGACCGAAGGTATCGAACAGTTGATCGTCCGCTACAGAACCATCAGCGAGTCCATTCGCAAGAAAACCTACGACATTCTGGACCATCGCAAGACTGACTTTGACAATGACTACGAAGAGTTCAAGCAGAACATCAGCCTGTTGGAGACGGCTCTGTATGCCTACATTGACAACATGTTCAAGAGGCCGATGTCCGCAGTCCAGCAGCTGGGCATCCTGGTCCGCTTCGAGCGAATCGAAGGCATCCAGTTCGACTGGAGCGAGAAGTACACCAGGATTCTGCAGAGCTACGCCAAGGAGTTGGAAAACGTTCGCCGACTGTACCAGCGCTACAAGGACGACCCGCCGGTGGCTCGCAACCTGCCGCCAATCTCCGGCAAAATCGCCTGGTCGCGTCACCTGCTGCACAAAATCGAGAAGCCCATGATGATCTTCAAGCACAAGAAGAAGGAGATCCTGCAACTGCCAGAGGCCAGGAAGATTGTTCGAAATTATAACAAAATGGCCGAGGTGCTGCTCGCCTTCGAGCTGCTGTACCATCAGAAGTGGCTGAACACTGTGCAGCAGTTTCACATCGGCTTGAACTCGTCTCTGCTCGTGCGCAACTCGCACACCGGCCGCCTGCTGGTCAACTTGGATCCCGTGGTGGTGGAGCTGATCAGCGAGGCCCATTTCATGAAGAGGCTGGGTTTGGAGGTGCCAGATCAAATTGTCAGAATCATGTCGGCCGAGCCCCAGATTAAGGATATCTACAGAGCGTGAGTGCATTGTATGAATCTCCTCAGGGAGGAAGTGCAAGCCACCAAAAAAATTAATCTCTTTTCAAGGCCTAAGTAGGTTTTAAAAGGTCTACAGAAGAGCTGTAGTTGCTTTCAGTAAAATCTGTAATTTGCCCAGGGGCTTTGAAAGCACCAGGGGCTTTAGCACCAGGGGCTTTAGCACCAAAGGCTTTAGCACCAGAGGCTTTAGCACCAGGGGCTTTAGCACCAAAGGCTTTAGCACCAGGGGCTTTAGCACCAGGGGCTTTAGCACCAGGGGCTTTAGCACCAAAGGCTTTAGCACCAGGGGCTTTAGCACCAGAGGCGCCAGCACCAGAAGCGCCAGCACCAGGGGCGCCAGCACCAGAAGCGCCAGCACCAGGGGCGCCAGAACCAGGCTAAGGTTATTCGACGTGAGGCTAAATCCGAAACATGTTTCAGCAAAAATTAATGCTACACATGCATTCGCTGTCTCGTCCCCGAACCCTTCGACAGTCTGGAGGAGATGATCGCCGAGTTCGAGGGCATCAGCGACACCATCCCGACTCCGATCCAGACTCTGATGAAGCCGTTCCGAGATCACATCAACGAGGTGCTGGAGCCGGGCCTGACCCAGCTCTCCTGGATTTCAACTCAAGTTAGGGACTGTGAGTAACTTTGATGGGATTGTGCATTGGGTTTTGTAGAAATTTGCACTTTTATCTACATGTAAGTGTGGATAAATATAGACTCATATTTAGAGAGATTTAAGTGCGTCGTAAGACTGCGTGTGATACGAGAGGGTGAGCTTGGAGGTACTAGATAGTGAGATGGAAGACTCAATGGGATAAAAGTTTCAATTCCAGAGGATGAGATTCGACATTCGAGAGGGTGAGATGATATATTTTACAGGGTGAGATTTGAGATTGCACATGGTGAGATTTCAGATTCGACGGGGTGAGATTAGATATTCGACAGGGTGAGATGAGAGATTCGACAGGGTGAGGTTAGATATTCGACAGGGTGAGATTTTGAGATTCGGGAAAAAGAGATTAAAGGTTTCGAATCCCCGCGCTCATCGCCGCAGACATTGAAAGCGCGCGCAACGAAGTTGCCGACTTCAAGGTTTTGGTGAAGCAGCTGTCCGACATGATCGAATGCCGAGTAGAGGCGGTGCTGGAGGAGATGTCGCTCACCGCCCTGGTGGACCTGCCAGAGGAGGAACCTGTGACGCCTGAGGAGTTCGTCTCCATGACCGAAGCCGTGTGCAACGATGCCGCCGAGTTCCTGTACAAGTGAGTTTGTTTGTCTGTCTGTCTGTCTGTCTGTCTGACTGTCTGTCTGTGTGTCTGTCTGTCTGTCTGTCTGTGTGTCAGAGTGTCTGTCTGTCTGTCTGTCTGTCTGTCTGTCTGTCTGTCTGTCTGTCTGTCTGACTGTCTGTCTGTGTGTCTGTCTGTCTGTCTGTCTGTGTGTCAGAGTGTCTGTCTGTCTGTCTGTCTGTCTGTCTGTCTGTCTGTCTGTCTGTCTGTCTGTCTGTCTGTCTGTCTGTCTGTCTGTCTGTCTGTCTGTCTGTCTGTCTGTCTGTCTGTCTGTCTGTCTGTCTGTCTGTCTGTCTGTCTGTCTGTCTATCTATCTGTCTGTAAGCCTGAATCCCCGCTACTCGCAGGCAAAGCCAGCTGGTGGAGTCCTCAGTTAACGAGGCCGTAGAGACCATCCTGGAGCGCCTGCCCGAGACAAAAAAAATCGCTCGCGACGACACCTGGGACTGCACGGACGAGTCCGCCCGCATCAAACGCCAACGCTGCCAAGAGTGCCAGCACTGCCTGATCTTCGCCTTCCTGAGCTACTACACCAACAGGAACACAGACGCGCTGATCAGGTGCACCCGACTGAGCCTCGACACCATCCGTCGCCGAGCGCACCACTCGGCGGCTCTGCGCTACCTCGGCCAGGGCGAGGAGAAGAAGCCCGCCCTGTTCAAATCCGACGTTGTGCTCCAGCTGCCCAACATCACCACCCAGCCGACGCTGGAAGAGATTCAGCACAAGTTCAACAAAGCAGTGAAGATCATGCTGAAGATGTCGGTGGACATTCCGCAGTGGAAGCATCAGATTCTCACCCAGAAGCAGCTGCAGCGGAAACTGCAAGAGGACAGCGCCAAAGCCGAGGGCAAAGATGTCGACAGGATGACCGACGAGGAGATCGAGGAGTTGAAACTGCCGGGCGGAAGCGTCATTAAGCCGCTGAACAAGATCATCGCCGATCACAAAGACGTCGCTAAACTGATGTCTCAGATGAGCTCCCTGATCAGCTCCAACAAGATTGACGAGAAGGAGACGTTTAAGGAGTTCTACAAGTTCAAGCAGTTGTGGATGGAGGTGAGATTGGTTAATTTTTAGGGAGATTTATCACGATATATCGTAATTAAATTATGCTGCAATTCATCATTAATATGGAAGTGCATTAATAACATGTCGTTCGCGTAAAATCATTTTTTAGGAGATCAACGTCAAAGTCAAGGAGTTCATGGACCGGAAGCCGATTTTGTCAGAAATTTCAGCGGTATTCAAAGCCAACGTGGTGAGCTAAAGGGTTTAAATACGCTTTAATCAGTTCCCTAATCCTTCATTGAGTTCCCTAATCATTCATTGAGTTCCCTGATTCTTCATTGAGTTCCCTGATTCTTCATTGAGTTCCCTGATTCTTCATTGAGTTCCCTGATTCTTCATTGAGTTCCCTGATTCTTCATTGAGTTCCCTGATTCTGCATTGAGTTCCCTGATTCTTCATTGAGTTCCCTGATTTTTCATTGAGTTCCCTGATTTTTCATTGGGTTCTCTGATTATTCATTGAGTTCCCGGATTCTTCATTTGGTTCCCCGATCCTTCATTAGGTCTTAAGAAGGCTCGAAAGTTCTACCCTAAGCTCTCTTTGTGTTTCCTTAATTTTGTCTGCGTTTTTACCGTAATTGCGAGCAATAAAACCAAAATCCGTGAACGAACCTTCCCAACACTACAGGATATGGAGATGGAGCTGAGCGCCCTGCCCCAGTCCTATCAAGTTGGCGCTATCATTTACTCAACCGAGAAGCTGAAGGACGCCCTGATCGAGGAGTGCAAGGCCTGGCGGCTGGCCTACGGCAAGGAGCTGAACGAGCGCTGCGCCAAGGACATGGACGACATCCTTGAATGGTTTGACGGTGTAAAGAAGCAGCTGGCCCGGCCAGTGCAGGATCTCGACGACGTCCGCGCTCACATGGCCGCCTTGACCGACGTGCGCGAGAACGAAATCCGCATCGACATGGAAATCGGACCCATCGAGGAGACCTACGCCCTGCTGGCTAAATACGACATCCTGTTCAACGATGGAAACGCTGAGAGAGTCGACTCACTGTCCTACGAGCGGTCCAACCTCAAGGAGCAGGCGCGCGGCGTTCAAGACCACCTGCTGGCTATCCAGCCGGAGTTCAAGGAGGACCTGCTTCAGGGTGTGACGAAATTCCAGCAAGATCTGACGGTTTTCGTTGACGAGTATGATTTCAAGTGAGTACAATAGATCGCCTTGAAGTATCAAGAAGAGAAATTGAGGCATCTTATAGTGTGTGCAAGAAGGTTAGAACTAGATAAAACTAGAAGAATAGAGCTCTTCCAGATCCTAGATCCCAGATCCTAGATCCCAGATCCTAGATCCCAGATCCTAGATCCCAGATCCTAGATCCCAGATCCTAGATCCCAGATCCTAGATCCCAGATCCTAGATCCCAGATCCTAGATCCCAGATCCTAGATCCCAGATCCTAGATCCCAGATCCTAGATCCCAGATCCTAGATCCCAGATCCTAGATCCCAGATCCTAGATCCCAGATCCTAGATCCCAGATCCTAGATCCCAGATCCTAGATCCCAGATCCTAGATCCCAGATCCTAGATCCCAGATCCTAGATCCCAGATCCTAGATCCCAGATCCTAGATCCCAGATCCTAGATCCCAGATCCTAGATCCCAGATCCTAGATCCCAGATCCTAGATCCCAGATCCTAGATCCCAGATCCTAGATCCCAGATCCTAGATCCCAGATCCTAGATCCCAGATCCTAGATCCCAGATCCTAGATCCCAGATCCTAGATCCCAGATCCTAGATCCCAGATCCTAGATCCCAGATCCTAGATCCCAGATCCTAGATCCCAGATCCTAGATCCCAGATCCTAGATCCCAGATCCTAGATCCCAGATCCTAGATCCCAGATCCTAGATCCCAGATCCTAGATCCCAGATCCTAGATCCCAGATCCTAGATCCCAGATCCTAGATCCCAGATCCTAGATCCCAGATCCTAGATCCCAGATCCTAGATCCCAGATCCTAGATCCCAGATCCTAGATCCCAGATCCTAGATCCCAGATTTTAGATCCCAGATCCTAGATCCCAGATCCTAGATCCCAGATCCTAGATCCCAGATCCTAGATCCCAGATCCTAGATCCCAGATCCTAGATCCCAGATTACTTGATTTAGTTATTCTCAAAGGAATATGATAAATCAAAACGTACATTTTCAAGCTACGAGAGCTTACTTGTAAGTTCCTCCATCTGTAAAAACCCGCAGGGGACCGCAGGAGCCAAACATCCCGCCGCGAGAGGCCTCGGACCGGGTCGCTCTGTTCCAAGGCCGGTTCGACGACTTGTGGCGCAAATTTGAGACTTATTCTGGCGGCGAGCAACTCTTCGGACTGTCCGTCACCGACTACCCGGATCTGCAGCGCATCAAGAAGGATCTCAACCTGATGCAGAAACTGTACGGCCTGTACAACCAGGTTCTGGAGACCGTCAACGGCTATTACGACATCGCCTGGACTGACATCGACATTGAGGCCATCAATCAGCAGCTGACCGAGTTTCAGAACCGCTGCCGCAAGCTGCCAAAAGCTCTGAAAGAGTGGCAGGCGTTCGAGGATCTGCGCAAAACCATCGACGACTTCAGCGAAAGCTGTCCTCTCTTGGAGTTGATGTCAAACAAGGCCATGATGGCGCGCCATTGGGAAAGGCTGGAGAACCTCACCAAGCACAAGTTTGACGTCGAATCTGACAATTTCCTTCTGCGCAACCTCATGGAGGCGCCGCTTTTGGAGAACAAAGACGACATTGAAGACATCTGCATCTCCGCCACCAAGGAGAAGGATATCGAAGCCAAGCTCAAGCAGGTCATGAGCGACTGGTCCGCTCAGAGTTTGTACTTTTCCACCTTTAAATCGCGCGGTGAACTGCTGCTGAAAGGCGACTCAATTTCCGAAACCGTCGCCCTGATGGAGGACTCGCTCATGGTGCTGGGCTCGCTCTTGAGCAATCGGTACAACGCCCCGTTCAAGCCCAAGATCCAGGAGTGGGTGTCAAAACTGTCAGGTTCCACTGAGATCATTGAGAACTGGCTGCAGGTGCAGAACCTGTGGATCTACCTGGAGGCTGTGTTTGTCGGCGGTGACATTGCCAAGCAGCTGCCAGCCGAAGCGAAGCGATTCAGCAACATCGACAAGAGCTGGCAGCGGATCATGCAGCGAGCTCACGAGATCCCCAATGTTGTCCAGTGCTGCATGGGCGACGAGACCCTGTCCCAGCTGCTGCCTCATCTGCTCGAGCAGCTGGAGCTCTGCCAGAAATCTCTAACAGGCTACCTGGAGAAGAAGCGTCTCGTGTTCCCCAGATTCTTCTTCGTGTCCGACCCGGCCCTGCTGGAGATCCTCGGCCAGGCCTCTGACTCGCACACCATCCAGTCGCATCTGCTCAGCATCTTCGACAATACCAAGTCCGTCACCTTTGACGAGAAAGTCTACGACAAGATTTTGAGCATCAGCTCGCAAGAGGGCGAGACGGTGCAACTGGAGACGCCAGTCCTGGCTCAGGGCAATGTGGAGTCGTGGCTCGGCGACCTGCTGCGTGTATCCAGGGCCTCGGTTCACAAGGTCATCCGCGAGTCCTTCCTCACACTGCAGGATCCCAACTTCAATTTGATGGAGTTCGAAGGGTCCTACCCTGCTCAGGTTGGCCTGCTTGGCCTGCAGATGCTGTGGACGAGAGACGCCGAGGAGGCTCTGGTGCAGGCCAAGCTCGACAAGAAGATCATGCCGCAGACCAACGAGCACTTCCTTAACATCCTGAACGAGCTCATCAACGTCACCACCAAGGAGCTAACTAAGATGGAGCGTACAAAATTCGAGACCCTGATCACCATCCACGTCCACCAGAAGGACATCTTCGACGATCTGGTGAAGAGCCACGTGAAGAGTCCGGGAGATTTCGAATGGTTGAAACAGTCGCGATTTTACTTCAAAGAGGACACGGATCAGTGCCTGGTCAGCATCACGGATGTTGACTTCAACTACATGAACGAATTCCTCGGCTGCACAGATCGTCTTGTGATCACGCCGCTGACCGACAGGTGCTACATCACTATCGCGCAGGCGCTCGGCATGGCCCTCGGAGGCGCCCCGGCTGGTCCGGCCGGTACAGGCAAGACAGAGACCACCAAGGACATGGGCCGCTGCCTGGGCAAGTACGTCGTAGTGTTCAACTGCTCCGACCAGATGGACTATCGAGGTCTCGGTCGAATTTACAAGGTTGGCGGGAAGTTTTTTGTTTTGAAGCCAAATACAGTTCGGCCATGGAACAAATTCTGTTCTAAAAATCTTCTGATGCCTTGAACCTGAACTAATTAAACTTAGGCTAATCTAAATCTGCTAAAATCTACCCGAAGCTTGATCTAAAACACCCTGAAGCCTAAACTTACCCCCCGAAGCCTAAACTAAAACCTACCCGAAGCCTAAACTAAAACCCACCCGAAGCCTCAACTAAAACACACCCAAAGCCTAAACTAAAACACACCCGAAGCATAAACTAAAACCCACCCAACGCCTAAACTAAAACCCATTTGAAGCCTAACGAGAAACAAAACCGAAATCTAAAAAAACAATCACCGAATAAAATTAGATTTGCCGATAGTAAAAAATGACTTTTAACACACCGCCGATCTGATGCAACTCCACAGGGCCTGGCCCAGTCCGGCAGCTGGGGCTGTTTCGACGAGTTCAACCGAATCGAGCTGCCTGTGCTGTCCGTGGCGGCCCAGCAGATCGCCATCGTGTTGGCTTGCAAAAAGGAGCGCAAGAGCCAGTTCATCTTCACTGACGGCGACCTGGTTGACATGGACCCGGAGTTTGGCATCTTCCTTACGATGGTTTGTGTTGGATTAATTCTTGCGAAACTAGCACTACATGTCACTCCGAGCCCCGTCACTCCGAATCTGCCATTCAAAACCCGTCACTCCAAACCCGTCACTTTAAACCCGTCAATCCGAACCCGTCATTCCAAACCTGTCACTTCAAAAGCGTCACTCCAAACCCTTCACTCCAAACCCTTTACTTAAAATCAGTCTCCCTAAAACCAGTCACTTCAAACTCGTCACTAAAACCCCGTCACTTTAACCCTTCCGCAGAACCCCGGCTACGCCGGTCGTCAGGAGCTACCCGAGAACCTAAAGATCAACTTCCGCACGGTGGCCATGATGGTCCCGGATCGAGGCATCATCATGCGCGTGAAACTGGCCTCCTGCGGTTTCCTGCAGAACGTCCTGCTAGCCAAGAAGTTCTTCACCCTGTACAAGCTGTGTGAAGAGCAGCTGAGCAAGCAGGTTCACTACGACTTCGGTCTGCGTAACATTCTGTCAGTGCTTCGAACTCTTGGCGCCTTCAAGCGGGCGAATCCGCAGGACAGCGAGCCAATGATTGTCATGCGCGTGCTGCGAGACATGAACCTGTCCAAGCTGGTGGACGAGGACGAGCCCCTGTTCATGAGCCTCATCGATGATCTGTTCCCCGGGATGCAGCTGGACAAGAAAGGCTACCCGGAGATCGAGGCGGCCATTCTCCACCAGGTAAACGAGCACGGTTTGATTCACACGCGCCCTGGGTGCTAAAGTGCATCCAGCTGTTCGAGACGCAGCGAGTTCGTCACGGCATCATGACGCTGGGACCGTCAGGCGCCGGCAAGACCAAGTGCATCGCCACTCTGATGCGCGCCATGACGGAGTGCGGCGAGCCGCACAAGGAGATGCGCATGAACCCGAAGGCCATCACGGCGCCACAGATGTTTGGCCGCTTGGACGTGGCTACAAACGACTGGACGGACGGCATCTTCTCCACGCTGTGGCGACGAACGCACAAGACTAAGAAGGGCGACCATGTCTGGTTGATTCTGGACGGCCCAGTCGACGCTATCTGGATTGAGAATCTGAACTCTGTGCTCGACGACAATAAGACTCTCACGCTGGCTAACGGCGATCGAATCCCGATGGCTCCGAATTGCAAGATTCTGTTCGAGGTGCATAACATCGACAACGCGTCGCCGGCTACGGTATCGCGCAACGGAATGATCTTCATGAGCTCGTCAGTGCTGGACTGGGAGCCCATTCTGAAGGGCTGGCTGCTTACCCGCCCAGAAAGTCAGCGAGAGACCATCTTCTCAACGTTCGAAGCTTGCTACGCAGAAGCAGCTACCTACGTGAAGCAGTCGCTCAATCCTAAGATGCCGGTGAGTGATTTTACTTCAGTAGAATCGTAATATAAGAGTAAATAGATTCAAAGGTAACTCGTAAAGAATCAGAGGTTAGAATTTACCGAACTAAGAAATCAAGGTAGGCATTTACTTATCGAAAATCTGATCCATAGCTCGTAACTATCATCGTTTTCAGTTCCTGGACTGCAACTATGTGCGTCAAGCCACAAACCTGCTGGACGGCCTGTTGGCCTCAACCGAGGAGGTTCGCGACCTGCCCAACTCGCACCTGCAGAAGCTGATCGTGTTCGCCATCATGTGGTCCCTTGGCGCGCTTCTGGAGCTGGACGATCGCAAACGGTTGCAGGAGAATCTGAAAAATTACTCTAGCATCCCGTTGCCTCCCATCAAAGGCGAAGACACCATCTTTGAGTACCTGGTGAACGAGAACGGCGAATGGCAGCACTGGGACGAGCGGGTGCAGGAGTACGCCTATCCGGCGGATGAGACACCGGAGTACACCGGCATTCTGGTGCCCAACGTCGACAACACCAGGACTGACTTCCTTATCAACACGATCTCCAAGCAGGGTAAGCCGGTGTTGCTCATCGGCGAGCAGGGCACAGCCAAGACTGTCATCGTAAAGGGCTACTGCGGCAAGTACGACCCGGAGGCGCACATGTTCAAATCGTTGAACTTCTCCAGCGCTACAACGCCGAACATGTTCCAGCGGACTATCGAGAGCTACGTCGACAAGCGCATGGGCTCGACTTTCGGACCGCCGGCTGGAAAAAAAATGACTGTCTTCATCGACGACATCAACATGCCGATCATCAACGAGTGGGGCGACCAAATCACCAATGAGATCACCCGCCAGATGATGGAAATGAACGGATTCTACAACTTAGAGAAGCCCGGAGAGTTCACCTCAATCGTGGACATCCAAATCATCGCCGCTATGATCCACCCGGGCGGCGGTCGCAACGACATTCCGCAGCGGCTGAAGCGCCAGTTCTGCGTGTTCAACTGCACGCTGCCCAGCAACGCCAGCATTGACAAAATCTTCCGCGCAGTCGGCCTTGGACACTACTGCGCCGAGCGTGGATTTTCTGATGAAGTTCGCGCCCTGGTCGACAAGCTGGTGCCGGCGACGCGCCGTCTGTGGCAGCGCACGAAGATCCGTATGTTGCCGACGCCGGCCAAGTTTCACTACGTGTTCAACCTGCGCGATCTTAGTCGCATCTGGCAGGGCATGCTGAACACCGTCAGCGAGGTCGCCAACGATCGCTCAGTGCTGATGAGCCTGTGGAAGCACGAGTGCACCAGGACCATCGCCGATCGCTTCACCGAGCAGGGCGACAAAGACTGGTTCGAGAAGACGATCAAGCTCACTGCCGAGGAGGAGTGCAGTCCGGAGATTGCCGAGCTCATGCAGGCGGAGCCCTACTTCGTTGACTTCCTTCGCGAGGCTCCGGAACCGACAGGAGACGAGCCTGACGATGCCGACCTGAGCGCGCCGAAAATCTATGAACCAATCGATTCCTACGAGCAGCTGAACGACAAGCTGCAGAGCTACATGAGCCAGTACAACGAAATCGTTCGGGGAGGAAAACTTGACCTCGTGTTCTTCAAAGACGCCATGATCCATCTAGTGAAGATCTCCAGAATCATTCGAACCACGAAGGGACACGCACTGCTGGTTGGTGTCGGCGGCTCGGGCAAGCAGTCGCTCACTCGCCTGGCCTCGTTCATCGCCGGGTACGACACCTTCCAGATCACGCTGACCAGGTCGTACAACGTCAGCAACCTGCTAGAGGACCTCAAGGTGCTGTACCGAACTGCCGGAGGCAAGGGTAAAGGCATGACCTTTGTGTTTACGGACAACGAGATCAAGGAAGAGGGCTTCCTGGAGTTCCTCAACAATATGCTGTCCTCCGGCGAGATCGCCAACCTATTCGCCCGAGACGAGATGGACGAAATCCTCGGCGAGCTGGTCCCCGTCATGAAGAAGGAGTTCCCCCGCCGTCCGCCGTCCAACGAGAACCTGCAGGACTACTACATGACCCGGGTGCTCAAGTACCTGCACGTGGTGCTCTGCTTCTCACCTGTTGGCGAGAAATTCCGCAACAGGAGTCTAAAGTTCCCCGGCCTGATCTCAGGCTGCACCATGGACTGGTTCCAGCGCTGGCCCAAGGACGCTTTGGTGTCCGTGTCCCGCTACTTCCTGTCCGCCTTCGACATCGTCTGTACGCCGCAAGTCAAAGAGGCCGTCGTCAACGTGATGGGGCAGTTCCAGGATCTCGTGGCTGAAACCTGCACCGACTATTTCCAGCGATTCCGCCGTCAGACTCACGTGACCCAAAGTCCTACCTATCGTTTATCTCAGGCTATAAGGAGATCTACGGTACAAAGAAGAGCGAGCTGGACCAGCTGGCGAAGCGCATGAACACCGGTCTCAAGAAGCTGCTGGAAGCCACCGAGTCAGTGAACGAGCTCAGCAAAGAGCTTGTTGAGAAGGAGAAGGAACTCGCCGTCGCCAACAAAAAAGCCGAGGAGGTGCTTAAAGACGTGACGGTCAAAGCCACCGCCGCTCAGAAGGTGAAGGCCCAGGTGCAGGTGGTGAAGGATCGAGCCCAGGCCCTCGTAGATGCCATCGGAGCAGACAAGGCGGTGGCCGAAGGCAAACTGGAGGCGGCCAAGCCCGCTTTAGAAGAGGCCGAGAGCGCCCTGCAGACCATCAAGCCGGCTGATATCTCAACGGTGAAGAAGCTGGCAAAGCCGCCGCACCTCATCATGCGCATCATGGACTGCGTGCTGCTGCTGTTCCGCAAGAAGATCGACACCGTCACCATGGACCCGAGCGGCCTTGCCTGAAGCCGTCCTGGGCCGAGGCGCTGAAACTGATGAGCGGCGACTTCCTTGGCGCCCTGTTGAACTTCCCGAAGGACACCATCAACGCCGAGACGGTGGAGTTTCTCATGCCCTACTTCGAAATGGAGGACTACAACATTGAGACAGCCAAGAAGGTCAGCGGCAACGTGGCCGGTCTATGCTCCTGGACCACCGCCATGGCCACCTTCTTTGGCATCAACAAGGAGGTCCTGCCGCTAAAGGTTGGTGATATTAATCGAATATTGTTAAAATAAGCTGTTTTTATTGTAGAAAAATACATACCTAACCTATATGCATTAGCTGCAAAACAAAAAACAAAAAACTCGCACAAATTCATGCCGATCTGTCAACCCCGTTTTATCACCACACCAGGCCAACCTGGTGGTGCAAGAGGGCCGACTGGAGAAGGCCATGGCCGAGTTGAATCAGGCCCAGGCCCTACTAGACGAGAAACAACGCGAACTGGACGTTGTGCAGGCCCTGTACGACAAGGCCATGGCCGAGAAGCAGGCCCTCATGGACGACGCCGAGGCCTGCAGACGGAAGATGTCGAACGCCACCACCCTGATCGAGGGACTCTCTGGCGAGCGATCCGCTGGACGGAAGCCAGCAAAGGCTTCGAAGCGCAGATTCAACGTCTGGTTGGCGACGTTCTACTCGCCACGGCGTTCTTGTCGTATTCTGGTCCGTTTAATCAGGACTTCAGAAATTTGCTGCAGCGAAACTGGAAGAAGGAACTGGTGCAGAATAAGATTCCGTATACTGAGGTGAGTGACACTGGTGGAGTTGATATTTACCAATATTTCTTTAAAATATGTATTGATTGGCAAATAGATTGATTAATTAATTAATTGATTGATTGATTGATTAATTGACTGATTGATTGATTGATTGATTGATTGATTGATTGATTGATTGATTGATTGATTGATTGATTGATTGATTGATTGATTGATTGATTGATTGATTGATTGATTGATTGATTGATTGATTGATTGATTGATTGATTGATTGATCGATCGATCGATTGATTGATTGGTCGGTTTTTGATTGATTGATTGATTTATTGATTAATTGATCGATTGTTTAGTTGGTTAGTTAGTTGATTGGTTAGCGGACTGATTTATCAGTTGATTGATTGATTGATTGATTTATTGATTAACTGTTTATTGATTGATTGATTGACTGATTGATTGATTGATTTATTTGTTGATTTATTTGTTTATTTGATTTATCGATTTATTGGTTGATTTATTGATTTATTGATTGATTGATTGATTGATTGATTGATTGATTGATTGATTGATTGGCTGATTGATTGATTGATTGGTTGATTAACTGACTGATTGATCTATTTATTTATTTGAAAATGCAATAAGTTTAATGAATAAGTTTCATAATCGTGTCCATCACTACTTCAGGACCTGAATCTGATCTCCATGCTCGTGGATAATGCGACAATCAGCGAGTGGAATCTACAAGGCCTCCCCAATGACGAGCTGTCAACCCAGAACGGCCTGATCGTCACTCGAGCCGCCCGCTTCCCACTGCTCATTGACCCGCAAGGCCAGGGCAAGGCTTGGATCAAGAACAAAGAGAAGAACAACGAGCTGCAGCTGACCAGCCTCAATCACAAGTACTTCCGAACTCACCTGGAAGACAGCCTGTCCCTCGGTCGCCCAATGATCATCGAGGACGTTGGCGAAGAGCTGGACCCCGCGCTGGACAACATTCTGGAACGAAACTTCATCAAATCCGGCACCCGATTGAAAGTCAAAGTCGGCGACAAGGAGTGCGACGTGATGGACGGATTCCGACTGTACATCACCACCAAACTGCCGAACCCCAAGTACACTCCAGAGATCTACGCCAAGACTTCCATGATCGACTTCACTGTTACAATGAAGGGCTTGGAGGATCAGCTGCTTGGCGTTGTAATCGTGACAGAGAAGGCTGAGCTGGAAACCGAGCGAGTCAAACTCATGGAGGACGTCACGGCTAACAAGCGCAAGATGCAGGAGCTAGAGGACAACCTGCTGTACCGACTGACCAGCACGGAGGGCAGCCTGGTGGAGGACGAGTCGCTGATCGAAGTGCTCCGCGTGACGAAGATCACAGCCGAGGACGTGCGCGAGAAGCTGGCGGTTGCAGCTGACACGGAGATCAAGATCAACACCGCCCGAGAGGAGTATCGTCCGATCGCGACACGCGGCTCCCTGCTCTATTTCCTTATCGTAGAGATGAGCATGGTGAACGTCATGTACCAGACGTCGCTGCGTCAGTTCCTCGGTCTCTTCGACCTGAGCATGGCTAGATCGACCAAGTCGCCGATCACACTGAAGCGAATCGCCAACATCATTGACTATCTGACTTTCGAGGTCTTCCGCTACACCGCTCGTGGTCTTTATGAGGTCGACAAGTTCACCTTCACAATCTTGCTGACCCTAAACTGGAGATGCAGTCCGGTCACGTGAAGCACGACGAATTCTCCATCTTCATCAAGGGTGGAGCCGCCTTGGACTTGAACGCTGTTGAGCCCAAGCCTAAAAAGTGGATCCAAGATCTGATCTGGCTCAATCTGGTCGAGCTAAGTAAACTAGCTCACTTCAATCTGCTTACTGAGCAAATCACCAAGAACGACAAGCCGTGGAAGACCTGGTGCGACGAGGACGCGCCCGAGGAGTGCGTCATCCCGGACGGCTATGACAAGGCGAGCACTTTCCACAAGCTGCTGCTGGTCCGCTCCATCACCCCAGATCGAACCATTCCCATGGCCAAGCGCTACGTGGCCGAGATCATGGGCGCTCAATACGCGGACGGCGTTATCACCAACCTGGAGACCATGGCTGAGGAGGCCGACTGCCGCACCCCCATGATCTGTTTCCTGTCCATGGGCAGTGACCCCACTGAGAACATTGAGCGCCTAGCCAAGAAGCAGGGCATCCAGAGCGGCGCCATCTCCATGGGTCAGGGCCAGGAAGTGCACGCTAGGCGTCTGCTCCAGGCCAGCATGTCCGAGGGTCGCTGGATCCTGCTTCAGAACTGCCATCTTGGCTTGAACTTCATGGACGAACTGCTCGACACAGTGACCACGGCTGAGAGTCACGAAAACTTCAGGTGCTGGATTACCACGGAGCCGCATCGCAGCTTCCCTATCAACATGCTGCAGTCCTCCATCAAGTTCACGTACGATCCGCCCCAAGGAATAGGGCCGGCCTACGGAGGACCTACGGTCTGCTAACTCAGGACCAGCTTGACGTCAGCAACATGCCACAGTGGAAGCCGATACTCTACAGTGTGGCCTTCATGCACACTGTCGTCCAGGTGAGAATTCTGAATATAAGCTTGCTCTGCTTGTTAGGGTCTCTTTACTGTTAGTTTAGAACCACAGTAAAATTTTGATCACATGAGGGAATTTTTACCTCTTATTAACTTCCCTGTCCTCAGGAGCGCCGCAAATTCGGCCCCATCGGCTGGAACATCCCCTACGAGTTCAACCAGTCGGACTTCTCGGCCACCGTGCAGTTCGTGCAGAACCACCTCGACGACATGGACATCAAGCGAGGCGTCAGCTGGGTGACCGTTCGCTACATGATCGGCGAAGTCCAGTACGGCGGTCGAGTCACCGACGACTATGACAAACGATTGTTGAACACCTACGCTCGAGTGTGGTTCAGCGAGAGCATGTTCATGGAGTCTTCCAGTTCAACAAGGGCTACAAGATTCCAAAGTGCAAGCAGATCGACGAGTACGCGCGCATTCGTTGACGCCCTGCCGCTGGTGGACGCGCCAGACGTTTTCGGACTGCACGCTAATGCGGATGTTACGTAAGTCTTTTGGGTCACTCTGGGCAACTGTAACCGGAGCCATTTACGTTTCAATAAATTTCCACTACCTAAATATCGTTTTAATTTTAAACTTTCAGTTACCAGACCAACAACGCCAACTCAATGCTGGAGACCATCTTGAACATCCAGCCGAAAGACAGCGGAGCCGGTGGCGCTGGTGAGACTCGAGAGTCCATCGTCTACAGACAGTGCGACGATATGCTGGCTAAACTGCCTGAGGACTACAATCCGTTTGAGGTAGTTGAGCTTTGCGAATCTGCCACACCGCACCCTTAGTCCTTGAGAATCCACCTCTCAGCTTCTTCAGTCCCTAAGAATCTGCTCTCAGCTTATCAGTCCTTGAGAATCTGCCTCAACTACGATAAAACACAGATCTCACAATTCCTGTCTCAATCCCAAATCACCTCCGCAGGTACGAGACAAGCTACGCAAGATGGACCACCTGAAGCGCTGCACATCTTCCTGAAGCAGGAGATCGACCGAATGCAACGCGTCATTAGCAACGTTCGCCTCCACACTCACCGACCTGAAGCTGGCCATCGACGGCACAATCATCATGTCGGAGAACCTTCAGGACGCCCCTAGACAACATGTTCGACGCACGAATCCCAATCTGTGGCGCAAAATCTCGTGGGAATCGGCCACCCTCGGCTTCTGGTTCACCGACCTGTTGGACAGGAACGCCCAGTTCCACACCTGGCTGTTCGACGGACGCCCGTCGACCTACTGGATGACCGGCTTCTTCAATCCGCAGGGATTCCTCACCGCCATGCGACAAGAATCACCAGGGCGCACAAAGGCTGGGCTCTCGACTCCGTGTTCCTAATGAATGACGTCACCAAGCTCGCGAAGGAGGAGGTGCACAACCCGCCAGCCGAGGGTGTCTACGTCTACGGCCTGTTCCTTGACGGCGCCGGCTGGGACCGGAGGAACGCCCGCTTGACGGAGCCGCCAGCCAAGGTGCTGTACACCAGCCTGCCCGTGGTGCACATCTACGCCATCAACACTGAGCGGCCAAAGTCCAGCAACCTGTACGAGTGCCCGGTGTACAAGAAGCCGAAGCGTACGGATCTGAACTACATTTTCCCATTGCTGCTGCGCACCAGCAAGGATCCGGATCACTGGATTCTGCGAGGAGTGGCCCTGCTGTGCGACACAAGTGATTGATTAATTGATTGTGTTTTATTGAGGCCAGAACTGCGGTCTCTTTGTTTTA
>NIVC01000349.1:0-17500 GCA_002269645.1 Macrostomum lignano
GTTTCACTACGTGTTCAACCTGCGCGATCTTAGTCGCATCTGGCAGGGCATGCTGAACACCGTCAGCGAGGTCGCCAACGATCGCTCAGTGCTGATGAGCCTGTGGAAGCACGAGTGCACCAGGACCATCGCCGATCGCTTCACCGAGCAGGGCGACAAAGACTGGTTCGAGAAGACGATCAAGCTCACTGCCGAGGAGGAGTGCAGTCCGGAGATTGCCGAGCTCATGCAGGCGGAGCCCTACTTCGTTGACTTCCTTCGCGAGGCTCCGGAACCGACAGGAGACGAGCCTGACGATGCCGACCTGAGCGCGCCGAAAATCTATGAACCAATCGATTCCTACGAGCAGCTGAACGACAAGCTGCAGAGCTACATGAGCCAGTACAACGAAATCGTTCGGGAGGAAAACTTGACCTCGTGTTCTTCAAAGACGCCATGATCCATCTAGTGAAGATCTCCAGAATCATTCGAACCACGAAGGGACACGCACTGCTGGTTGGTGTCGGCGGCTCGGGCAAGCAGTCGCTCACTCGCCTGGCCTCGTTCATCGCCGGGTACGACACCTTCCAGATCACGCTGACCAGGTCGTACAACGTCAGCAACCTGCTAGAGGACCTCAAGGTGCTGTACCGAACTGCCGGAGGCAAGGGTAAAGGCATGACCTTTGTGTTTACGGACAAAACGAGATCAAGGAAGAGGGCTTCCTGGAGTTCCTCAACAATATGCTGTCCTCCGGCGAGATCGCCAACCTATTCGCCCGAGACGAGATGGACGAAATCCTCGGCGAGCTGGTCCCCGTCATGAAGAAGGAGTTCCCCCGCCGTCCGCCGTCCAACGAGAACCTGCAGGACTACTACATGACCCGGGTGCTCAAGTACCTGCACGTGGTGCTCTGCTTCTCACCTGTTGGCGAGAAATTCCGCAACAGGAGTCTAAAGTTCCCGGCCTGATCTCAGGCTGCACCATGGACTGGTTCCAGCGCTGGCCCAAGGACGCTTTGGTGTCCGTGTCCCGCTACTTCCTGTCCGCCTTCGACATCGTCTGTACGCCGCAAGTCAAAGAGGCCGTCGTCAACGTGATGGGGCAGTTCCAGGATCTCGTGGCTGAAACCTGCACCGACTATTTCCAGCGATTCCGCCGTCAGACTCACGTGACCCAAAGTCCTACCTATCGTTTATCTCAGGCTATAAGGAGATCTACGGTACAAAGAAGAGCGAGCTGGACCAGCTGGCGAAGCGCATGAACACCGGTCTCAAGAAGCTGCTGGAAGCCACCGAGTCAGTGAACGAGCTCAGCAAAGAGCTTGTTGAGAAGGAGAAGGAACTCGCCGTCGCCAACAAAAAAGCCGAGGAGGTGCTTAAAGACGTGACGGTCAAAGCCACCGCCGCTCAGAAGGTGAAGGCCCAGGTGCAGGTGGTGAAGGATCGAGCCCAGGCCCTCGTAGATGCCATCGGAGCAGACAAGGCGGTGGCCGAAGGCAAACTGGAGGCGGCCAAGCCCGCTTTAGAAGAGGCCGAGAGCGCCCTGCAGACCATCAAGCCGGCTGATATCTCAACGGTGAAGAAGCTGGCAAAGCCGCCGCACCTCATCATGCGCATCATGGACTGCGTGCTGCTGCTGTTCCGCAAGAAGATCGACACCGTCACCATGGACCCGAGCGGCCTTGCCTGAAGCCGTCCTGGGCCGAGGCGCTGAAACTGATGAGCGGCGACTTCCTTGGCGCCCTGTTGAACTTCCCGAAGGACACCATCAACGCCGAGACGGTGGAGTTTCTCATGCCCTACTTCGAAATGGAGGACTACAACATTGAGACAGCCAAGAAGGTCAGCGGCAACGTGGCCGGTCTATGCTCCTGGACCACCGCCATGGCCACCTTCTTTGGCATCAACAAGGAGGTCCTGCCGCTAAAGGTTGGTGATATTAATCGAATATTGTTAAAATAAGCTGTTTTTATTGTAGAAAAATACATACCTAACCTATATGCATTAGCTGCAAAACAAAAAACAAAAAACTCGCACAAATTCATGCCGATCTGTCAACCCCGTTTTATCACCACACCAGGCCAACCTGGTGGTGCAAGAGGGCCGACTGGAGAAGGCCATGGCCGAGTTGAATCAGGCCCAGGCCCTACTAGACGAGAAACAACGCGAACTGGACGTTGTGCAGGCCCTGTACGACAAGGCCATGGCCGAGAAGCAGGCCCTCATGGACGACGCCGAGGCCTGCAGACGGAAGATGTCGAACGCCACCACCCTGATCGAGGGACTCTCTGGAGAGCGAGTCCGCTGGACGGAAGCCAGCAAAGGCTTCGAAGCGCAGATTCAACGTCTGGTTGGCGACGTTCTACTCGCCACGGCGTTCTTGTCGTATTCTGGTCCGTTTAATCAGGACTTCAGAAATTTGCTGCAGCGAAACTGGAAGAAGGAACTGGTGCAGAATAAGATTCCGTATACTGAGGTGAGTGACACTGGTGGAGTTGATATTTACCAATATTTCTTTAAAATATGTATTGATTGGCAAATAGATTGATTAATTAATTAATTGATTGATTGATTGATTAATTGACTGATTGATTGATTGATTGATTGATTGATTGATTGATTGATTGATTGATTGATTGATTGATTGATTGATTGATTGATTGATTGATTGATTGATTGATTGATTGATTGATTGATTGATTGATTGATTGATTGATTGATTGATCGATCGATCGATTGATTGATTGGTCGGTTTTTGATTGATTGATTGATTTATTGATTAATTGATCGATTGTTTAGTTGGTTAGTTAGTTGATTGGTTAGCGGACTGATTTATCAGTTGATTGATTGATTGATTGATTTATTGATTAACTGTTTATTGATTGATTGATTGACTGATTGATTGATTGATTTATTTGTTGATTTATTTGGTTTATTTGATTTATCGATTTATTGGTTGATTTATTGATTTATTGATTGATTGATTGATTGATTGATTGATTGATTGATTGATTGATTGGCTGATTGATTGATTGATTGGTTGATTAACTGACTGATTGATCTATTTATTTATTTGAAAATGCAATAAGTTTAATGAATAAGTTTCATAATCGTGTCCATCACTACTTCAGGACCTGAATCTGATCTCCATGCTCGTGGATAATGCGACAATCAGCGAGTGGAATCTACAAGGCCTCCCCAATGACGAGCTGTCAACCCAGAACGGCCTGATCGTCACTCGAGCCGCCCGCTTCCCACTGCTCATTGACCCGCAAGGCCAGGGCAAGGCTTGGATCAAGAACAAAGAGAAGAACAACGAGCTGCAGCTGACCAGCCTCAATCACAAGTACTTCCGAACTCACCTGGAAGACAGCCTGTCCCTCGGTCGCCCAATGATCATCGAGGACGTTGGCGAAGAGCTGGACCCCGCGCTGGACAACATTCTGGAACGAAACTTCATCAAATCCGGCACCCGATTGAAAGTCAAAGTCGGCGACAAGGAGTGCGACGTGATGGACGGATTCCGACTGTACATCACCACCAAACTGCCGAACCCCAAGTACACTCCAGAGATCTACGCCAAGACTTCCATGATCGACTTCACTGTTACAATGAAGGGCTTGGAGGATCAGCTGCTTGGCGTTGTAATCGTGACAGAGAAGGCTGAGCTGGAAACCGAGCGAGTCAAACTCATGGAGGACGTCACGGCTAACAAGCGCAAGATGCAGGAGCTAGAGGACAACCTGCTGTACCGACTGACCAGCACGGAGGGCAGCCTGGTGGAGGACGAGTCGCTGATCGAAGTGCTCCGCGTGACGAAGATCACAGCCGAGGACGTGCGCGAGAAGCTGGCGGTTGCAGCTGACACGGAGATCAAGATCAACACCGCCCGAGAGGAGTATCGTCCGATCGCGACACGCGGCTCCCTGCTCTATTTCCTCATCGTGGAGATGAGCATGGTGAACGTCATGTACCAGACGTCGCTGCGTCAGTTCCTCGGTCTCTTCGACCTGAGCATGGCTAGATCGACCAAGTCGCCGATCACACTGAAGCGAATCGCCAACATCATTGACTATCTGACTTTCGAGGTCTTCCGCTACACCGCTCGTGGTCTTTATGAGGTCGACAAGTTCACCTTCACAATCTTGCTGACCCTGAAACTGGAGATGCAGTCCGGTCACGTGAAGCACGACGAATTCTCCATCTTCATCAAGGGTGGAGCCGCCTTGGACTTGAACGCTGTTGAGCCCAAGCCTAAAAAGTGGATCCAAGATCTGATCTGGCTCAATCTGGTCGAGCTAAGTAAACTAGCTCACTTCAATCTGCTTACTGAGCAAATCACCAAGAACGACAAGCCGTGGAAGACCTGGTGCGACGAGGACGCGCCCGAGGAGTGCGTCATCCCGGACGGCTATGACAAGGCGAGCACTTTCCACAAGCTGCTGCTGGTCCGCTCCATCACCCCAGATCGAACCATTCCCATGGCCAAGCGCTACGTGGCCGAGATCATGGGCGCTCAATACGCGGACGGCGTTATCACCAACCTGGAGACCATGGCTGAGGAGGCCGACTGCCGCACCCCCATGATCTGTTTCCTGTCCATGGGCAGTGACCCCACTGAGAACATTGAGCGCCTAGCCAAGAAGCAGGGCATCCAGAGCGGCGCCATCTCCATGGGTCAGGGCCAGGAAGTGCACGCTAGGCGTCTGCTCCAGGCCAGCATGTCCGAGGGTCGCTGGATCCTGCTTCAGAACTGCCATCTTGGCTTGAACTTCATGGACGAACTGCTCGACACGGTGACCACGGCTGAGAGTCACGAAAACTTCAGGTGCTGGATTACCACGGAGCCGCATCGCAGCTTCCCTATCAACATGCTGCAGTCCTCCATCAAGTTCACGTACGATCCGCCCCAAGGAATAAGGGCCGGCCTACGGAGGACCTACGGTCTGCTAACTCAGGACCAGCTTGACGTCAGCAACATGCCACAGTGGAAGCCGATACTCTACAGTGTGGCCTTCATGCACACTGTCGTCCAGGTGAGAATTCTGAATATAAGCTTGCTCTGCTTGTTAGGGGTCTCTTTACTGTTAGTTTAGGACCACAGTAAAATTTTGATCACATGAGGGAATTTTTACCTCTTATTAACTTCCCTGTCCTCAGGAGCGCCGCAAATTCGGCCCCATCGGCTGGAACATCCCCTACGAGTTCAACCAGTCGGACTTCTCGGCCACCGTGCAGTTCGTGCAGAACCACCTCGACGACATGGACATCAAGCGAGGCGTCAGCTGGGTGACCGTTCGCTACATGATCGGCGAAGTCCAGTACGGCGGTCGAGTCACCGACGACTATGACAAACGATTGTTGAACACCTACGCTCGAGTGTGGTTCAGCGAGAGCATGTTCATGGAGTCCTTCCAGTTCAACAAGGGCTACAAGATTCCAAAGTGCAAGCAGATCGACGAGTACCGCGCATTCGTTGACGCCCTGCCGCTGGTGGACGCGCCAGACGTTTTCGGACTGCACGCTAATGCGGATGTTACGTAAGTCTTTTGGGTCACTCTGGGCAACTGTAACCGGAGCCATTTGCGTTTCAATAAATTTCCACTACCTAAATATCGTTTTAATTTTAAACTTTCAGTTACCAGACCAACAACGCCAACTCAATGCTGGAGACCATCTTGAACATCCAGCCGAAAGACAGCGGAGCCGGTGGCGCTGGTGAGACTCGAGAGTCCATCGTCTACAGACAGTGCGACGATATGCTGGCTAAACTGCCTGAGGACTACAATCCGTTTGAGGTTAGTTGAGCTTTGCGAATCTGCCACACCGCACCCTTAGTCCTTGAGAATCCACCTCTCAGCTTCTTCAGTCCCTAAGAATCTGCTCTCAGCTTATCAGTCCTTGAGAATCTGCCTCAACTACGAGTAAAACACAGATCTCACAATTCCTGTCTCAATCCCAAATCACCTCCGCAGGTACGAGACAAGCTACGCAAGATGGACCACCTGAAGCCGCTGCACATCTTCCTGAAGCAGGAGATCGACCGAATGCAACGCGTCATTAGCAACGTTCGCTCCACACTCACCGACCTGAAGCTGGCCATCGACGGCACAATCATCATGTCGGAGAACCTTCAGGACGCCCTAGACAACATGTTCGACGCACGAATCCCCAATCTGTGGCGCAAAATCTCGTGGGAATCGGCCACCCTCGGCTTCTGGTTCACCGACCTGTTGGACAGGAACGCCCAGTTCCACACCTGGCTGTTCGACGGACGCCCGTCGACCTATTGGATGACCGGCTTCTTCAATCCGCAGGGATTCCTCACCGCCATGCGACAAGAGATCACCAGGGCGCACAAAGGCTGGGCTCTCGACTCCGTGTTCCTAATGAATGACGTCACCAAGCTGGCGAAGGAGGAGGTGCACAACCCGCCAGCCGAGGGTGTCTACGTCTACGGCCTGTTCCTTGACGGCGCCGGCTGGGACCGGAGGAACGCCCGCTTGACGGAGCCGCCAGCCAAGGTGCTGTACACCAGCCTGCCCGTGGTGCACATCTACGCCATCAACACTGAGCGGCCAAAGTCCAGCAACCTGTACGAGTGCCCGGTGTACAAGAAGCCGAAGCGTACGGATCTGAACTACATTTTCCCATTGCTGCTGCGCACCAGCAAGGATCCGGATCACTGGATTCTGCGAGGAGTGGCCCTGCTGTGCGACACCAAGTGATTGATTAATTGATTGTGTTTTATTGAGGCAGAACTGCCGGTCTCTTTGTTTTATTACTTTGAATTTACTTCCGCAGTTTCAACAGCCAATTGATAAGAAGAGACAGGTGTCAGTTGTTACAAAAAGAATTCAAAGAAAATTACAGTTTAAACGCTGGTAAAAACATTCAGTTATAACAAACTAAAAGTGGCAGTTGGCTGTGCGAAGCGATGATTCTTTTTGTTTTGGAAAAAAAACAAACAAACTTTTCTATAGGGTAGGAACTCAGTCCAACTACTATATAAGTAGAACTGGTTTTTGTTTTAACAAACTAAAGAACGTACAGAATTTATTTCCAAACGACTGTGTTATCGATTTAATTTTAAAATATTGAATTTTTTAGTCTAAGAAATTTTCAGACACGCTTTACTAAATCTGGCATATGAAATCGAATTAAAAATAATATCGAATTTTAACGGAATTATTTTTCAAAGTTTTCTACTAACAGTAGCGTAACTTGCGTTTTTTAATTCGCCTTTTATTTATTTATTTATTTATTTATTTAATTCGATAAAACGAATGGTATTAAAACACTGAAAAGGGGCATCAGATTTTTGGAGATGAAATAATATGACGTGCTGAAGTAGGAGTCAGGTGTGCTGATGTCTGTGGGAAGACAGGAAGGGTGGGGGAGACAGGAAGGGTGGGGAGACAGGATGGGGTGAGGAGACAGGATGGGGTGGGGAGACAGAATGGGGTGGGGAGACAGGATGGGGTGGGGGGGACAGGATGGGTGGGGGAGACAGGATGTGGTGGGTGCAGTCAGGAAGGGGCAATCCCGATCATTCTCAGACGCATAACCAATTAGATTTTGCAAAAATAATGTTCCACAAATATTATTTGTTACTATCAGTACTATGAACGGCTCCATTTTCAGCTCCTCTATTGACATCAGAAAAACCGTATTGGCTATCCGATTTTCATCCAATTGGCAATGTAGAAATTTCCCACTCCCCTCCATACCAGGGCTTTATTAGCTAGTTTATTTGGGAATAATGATTCCTCCTATATTAAATTCCTCCAAGCGGCCGTATCGCTGCAGCAAAGAACTCAGCCCACAGGCAGACAGACTGAGAGAGGGAGATATATATATATATATATATATATATATATTAAAAGCCCAGAGAAAAATCAAGGCTCACGGAGTCCCCATTGTCTTTGCCGGAGAGCTGCGCACATGGGGGACTTGCAAGCGGATCTGCTGCCATAATCCGCTCAGCTCTCTTCCTCATAATAATAATCAATCATTTTTTGAATCGGTAAGCCGCCGCCAGATTTCAATTGTTGGGGGGTGGATTTTGTTTGAATGGAGCCGCGCTATTATTCTGATTAATAAATTATAATTATAATTGATTTTCCTCCAAGAGAACCGGATTTGCAGTCCGGGAAAATAAAATAAAATGGCTGGAGGCAGCAAAAAAGTTGATTGCATTTTTTATTTCATTCTTAGGCCAGACTCTATTCAGGCTATTGTTTAACTGTTGCATTCGGCAGGAGATCTGCCTTGATTTGGGGCATTGAAGCCTGCTTGTGAATTTGCGTAAGTTAATACTTGATTTGTGTCAGGTCGATAATATTTGTGTCAGTCTGGTTGATTCTGGATTTGTGTCAGGATGATATTTGATTTGTGTCAGGATGATACTTGATTTGTTTAAGGATGATTATGGATTTGTGTCAGGATGATTCTGGATTTGTGTCAGGATGATTATGGATTTGTGTCAGGATGATTATGGATTTGTGTCAGGATGATTCTGGATTTGTGTCAGGATGATACTTTATTTGTGTCAGGATGATTCTGGATTTGTGTCAGGATGATTATGGATTTGTGTCAGGATGATTCTGGATTTGTGTCAGGATGATTATGGATTTGTGTCAGGATGATTATGGATTTGTGTCAGGATGATTATGGATTTGTGTCAGGATGATTATGGATTTGTGTCAGGATGATTATGGATTTGTGTCAGGATGATTATGGATTTGTGTCAGGATGATTCTGGATTTGTGTCAGGATGATTATGGATTTGTGTCAGGATGATACTTGATTTGTGTCGGGATGATTCTGGATTTGTGTCAGGATACAGTATTTGTGTCAGATTAGTTTCAGTGGATACAGTATTTGTGTCAGATTAGTTTCAGTGGACACAGTATTTGTGTCAGATTAGTTTCAGTGGATACAGTATTTGTGTCAGATTAATTTCAGTGGATACAGTATTTGTGTCAGATTAGTTTCAGTGGACACAGTATTTGTGTCAGATTAGTTTCAGTGGGTACAGTATTTGTGTCAGATTGTTTCAGTGGATACAGTATTTGTGTCAGATTGTTTCAGTGGATACGGTATTTGTGTCAGATTGTTTCAGTGGGTACAGTAGTTGTGTCAGATTATTTTCAGTGGATACGGTATTTGTGTCAGATTGTTTCAGTGGGTACAGTATTTGTGTCAGATTAGCTTTATTGGATACAGTATTTGTGTCAGATTAGCTTCAGTGGATACAGTATTTGTGTCAGATTAGTTTCAGTGGATACAGTATTTGTGTCAGGTTAATTTCAGTGGGTACAGTATTTGTGTCAGATTAGTTTCAGTGGGTACAGTATTTGTGTCAGGCTCGCTCGTTATCGAAGTTGTTATCGAAGAGCTAAATGAGACGGCGAGATGCCTCCTCATGAGGCCACTAATTAAAAGCTGCAAATTGATTGCGGGGATGAAACCCTCAATTGAAGCTATATTAGGATCTGAAATGAAAGGCGCTTTCTTAGAAAGAACAAAACCCTACACCCCTCAGTTTCCCACTAAGGCAGGAAGGCCTGAATCTTTTCGGGAAACAGCGGCCTCACTTCAGTTATAAAACCAAACACTTTTCCGGCAACAAAAACTGAAAGTCGAAAACGGAGTGCAACTTCCGGTTTTGCCGTTCGTCACGTTATAACAAATCGTGATTTTACACCTACCGCAGATTTCGTTAATTAGACGCTGAAAAACACTTCCTGACTGCCCTTCATCAAAGCAAAAGCTGCGGAATTTGCAGTGAAATTTTTGTTTAAAGCAGGCGGAACATCTTGCTACAGTTGTGGATTAGTCAGGAGGACTAGAAAACTTTTTTAGAAAAGCAAAATTTCAACTTTATTGCCAAAGACAAATGCCTAACAGCTTCTTCGACTCTTAGTGGTCCTTGTGCAGAAAAGGTGAAAATGCGTGTTTATAATTCTTACGCTATATGTAAACATCCTTGTCGCATTATTAAATAGAAATTTCATTTCAATACTGCCTCATTTATCCTCCGAACCAATTGACATGATTGACATGACACTGGGCCCTCCTGACACCTGCCTTTTGACCCTCCTGACACCTGCCTTTTGACCCTCCTGACACCCGCCTCTTGACTCTCCTGACAGAAGAGTCGCCTCTTGACTCTCCTAACCCCTGCCTCTTGACTCTCCTGACACCTGCCTCTTGACTCTCCTGACACCCGCCTCTTGACTCTCCTGACACCCGCCTCTTGACTCTCCTCTCACCCGCCTCTTGACTGTTCTGACACCCGCCTCTTGACTCTCCTGACACCCGCCTCTTGACTCTCCTGACACCCACCTCTTGACTGTCCTGAAACCCGCTTCTTGACTGTCCTGACACCCGCTTCTTGACCCTCCTGACACCCGCCTCTCGACTCTCCTGACACCCGCTTCTTGACTCTCCTCTCACCCGCCTCTTGACTCTCCTGACACCCGCCTCTTGACCCTCCTGACACCCGCCTCTTGACTCTCCTCTCACCCGCCTCTTGACCCTCCTGACACTCGCCTCTTGACTCTCCTCTCACCCGCCTCTTGACTCTCCTGACACCCGCCTCTTGACTCTCCTCTCACCCGCCTCTTGACTGTTCTGACACCCACCTCTTGACTCTCCTGACACCCGCCTCTTGACTCTCCTGACACCCACCTCTTGACTGTCCTGACACCCGCTTCTTGACTCTCTTGACACCCGCCTCTTGACTCTCCTGACACCCGCCTCTTGACTCTCCTGACACCCGCCTCTTGACTCTCCTGACACCCGCCTCTTGACTCTCCTAACACCCGCTTCTTGACTCTCCTGACACCCGCCTCTCGACTCTCCTGACACCCGCCTCTTGACTCTCCTGACACCCGCCTCTTGACTCTCCTGACACCCGCCTCTTGACTCTCCTAACACCCGCTTCTTGACTCTCCTGACACCCGCCTCTTGACTCTCCTGACACCCGCCTCTTGACTCTCCTCTCACCCGCCTCTTGACCCTCCTGACACCCGCCTCATGACCCTCCTGACACCCATCTCTTGACTCTCCTGACATCCGCCTATTGACTCTCCTGACATCCGCCTTTTGACTCTCCTGACATCCACCTCTTGACTCTCCTGACACCTGCCTTTTGACTCTACTGACATCCACCTCTTGACTCTCCTGAAAACTCCCCCTTGGCCCTTCTTGACCCCCACAGGCCCCATATGCTGAACGAATGCCTTCAACAAGTATTGTACTTACCACTGCATTATGAAATCTATCGAACACAGGTCACTGAGACAGCCTCACTCAGTCCACAAGATCAAAGCCAAAGTGTTTGCATGGTGACACAGGCAGCTCAATAGTAAAACGCAGTCACCCCACCTGCATTCAGCATGGATGATTGACAACTGGGCGAGAGGCAAAAAAAACTGCAGTCACTCTTATTGATAGCACTGTGTCCATCCCTACCTGCTCCTGTCAGTCCATCGCCGTCGCCAAAAAGCAGAGATGCATAATGAATGACTGTAGGGAAGGACTTACATATAATATATGTCCAAGATAAAATCTAAAAAAAAGTTTTGGCACAGATGACGGCCTTGCAGCTCCGCCCCCCCCCCGTCAGGCCAGAAAATTTCATCCAGCGCCACCACTGGAGCTGCCTGGCTGACCGGCAATTCTCAACTCCGCTCAAGTTAATAGCTTAAGAAAAGATGTAATATACTTGTCAATCTCCAGCTGCCTTCCTCTACTGACTTCCCTTCCCCGTTAGCCATGAAGCCCTTGGAGACAGAAACTGGAGTCACCACAAATCTCAAAGTTCCTTATAGGCGTTTAATTCAGCATTTTTGTAGCCATTTTGCCTTTGAAAGTTTGGATTTTTAATCTAAATTCAAATGACTGTCCTCTCTCTTGACTCTCCTGACACCCGCCTCTTGACTGTCATGACACCCGCTTCTTGACTCTCCTGACACCCGCTTCTTGACTCTCCTGACACCCGCTTCTTGACTCTCCTGACACCCGCTTCTTGACTCTCCTGACACCCGCCTCTTGACTCTCCTGACACCTGCCCAGCCTAATAAAGAAATCTGGTTCCAACAAATGTGTTTTAAAAAGCTCAAAATTCCAAGATTGGAGGATTTTACGAAAAGTTAGAATCCGCTATTCCAGATCACAACTCCAGTTGTCCCTGATCTGGATCCTCGCTAAAATTCAAATCCCCCAACTAGAAATTGCGTGCTGCATCCCAATCCGCTGATTTCTCCTGGCTCCAGCCTTTCTCTCCCGCCTGACTATATTTTAACAAAGGTATTTAACAAATAAGAACTTTTTGCGAAACGAGATTAGGGAGGGGGGATCTTAGGCTGCCAATGGTTGGTACAGCACACCATGCTCAGCATCAAAAGCCTTGACGTGACGGCTAAATCCCCCCCCATTTTCGTTTTTAGACATCTCCCACCCAGTCCTTCTAGCCTCGCCCTAGCAACCACCCCACTCCTCGGGTCTGTCTTTCTGCTAGAGTCGACTCAATATAAGCTCTCTCTCTCTCTCTCTCTATACACACACATTGTCTCGGAGCACAATTGCAGGTTAGCAATAATAATATTCAGACTAAAGCGGGTAGGGGGAGGGGCAGAGTCGCCAGGGAGTCTGGGGCTCAAACTCACTTCGTCTCGGCTTCATCTGCTGCCTCTGTGTCTCTGTCTGTCTGCCTGTCTGCCTTGCCTGCGCGCCTGTCGCAGCCTGGGGGCTGCTGGCTCCATCAAGCTTAAGCAGACTGACTGGATTTGGGAGCAAAGCAGCTCTTCTTTGGTAATAATTGCCCGGCAAGAGTGGCCTTATAGCTTTTTTCCTTATTAAAGAAATTTTCCATTTCCAAATTTCTTTTAGGGCCAATTATCTTTCTGCTGTATTTTCTATAATTTGCCAGGGCTGTGAGGTGCGGCTGCAGCCAACTCAGTCTTTGTTTAGTTGAACAAAGGAGAGTCCTGTTCCTGCCTTTGGGGAAGGGTAGATGGGGCCGCTGACACCTCAAATGAGCTGCCGAAAGTATATTGAGGCCCCTTGCTATGACTTTGGCGCCGGTAAAATGAACTAGCGTTTCTGGTGCTGGCGCCTCTGGTTCTGGCGCCTTTGGTGCTGGCGCCTCTGGTGCTGGCGCCTCTGGTGCTGGCGCCTCTGGTGCTGGCGCCTCTGGTGCTGGCGCCTCTGGTGCTGGCGCCTCTGGTGCTGGCGCCTCTGGTGCTGGCGCCTCTGGTGCTGGCGCCTCTGGTGCTGGCGCCTCTGGTGCTGGCGCCTCTGATGCTGGGGAAAATGAAATGAAGCCATCCCAGATGAAATGGCGCCTCCTCAATAGCAATTCCTCAGTGAAGCCTCTGCTCCCCAAAGACAGCACAATGAACAATTATCCTACAACACAGAGCATCACTCGTCAATTGATTCAGTAAAGAACTACATTACTCCACATCTCATTCATTCGAATTAATATGCAATGACATGTCTATTATAGATAATTAGCTCAGCAATTAACTGTTAGTTTTCAATTAACTCTACAGCAGTTTGCGTGTGAGTCCTATATAATTCTCTGCAAAAGCGGAATCACTGCTTCAGTAAAGTGCCAAGTTGTGTCAGAGTTTGTGTCAGAGTTTTATAACAAAAAATGCTTTCAACAACAGGCCTTCGCGTCCTCTATGGATGGCGGCTATGAAAAAAAGGATCTTTAAAGTTTGGCCGTTTTGTGTTCAATGCTAGCAATAAAATTTCCGTGCAGCATTGAGTGAATTAAGCAACTCGAACCCAGATCAGTGGAACAGCTGATGCACACCAAATGGAGTGTTAGCACAGGCAAGGGGCAGACTATTAACAGTGTGCAGTGCAGTGCGGTGCAGTTTCCGTTCTTATAATAAATTCCGCATAGGAAGCTGCGCCCAGTCAGCATCTTTGCCTCATCAGCGGCAAAGTCTGGCATGCAGCGCCTGGAAGGCATCTCTGTGGCCCCAAATTACTGGCAGATGCTAGCGATCCGCCGGCGTGACACTGGCTGCGTTTCTTTTAAGTTCAAACTGGCCAAGAACCGCTGCCCTGCCTTCTGGGGAGGGACCTCTTCGATACCTGGATTGGAAACCAGATCGGTTGTCCTGCGATTAACATTAGGGCCAAGCCCCAAGGCACGGAGATTGTACATGACTGACGAATAGAAAGTCAAAGGGCTGCTGAACACCCTGTGTGAGCGTGTGTACGCAGGGGCGTCGCCATGGATTCCATGGTGGGGGGGGACAAAGCCAAGAATACTACTATGCACATTATTTTTAGAATCGGTGTTGTCAACGACAATTTTGGCGCCGCAGCACTCGTTTTAGCGCCTCAGGCACTCATTTTAGCACCGCAGGCGCCATTTTAGCGCCACAGGCCCCATTTTAGCGCCACAGGCCCCATTTTAGCACCGCAGGCGCCATTTTAGCGCCACAGGCCCCATTTTAGTGCCACAGGGCCCATTTTAGCGCCACAGGCCCCATTTTAGCGCCACAGGCCCTATTTTAGCGCCACAGGCCCCATTTTAGCGCCACAGGCCCCATTTTCGCGCCGCAGGCACCATTTTAGCGCCACAGGCCCCATTTAAGCGCCGCAGGCACCATTTTAGCGCCACAGGCCCCATTTAAGCGCCACAAGCACTCATTTTGGCACCGCAGGCGCTATACCGAAGCATTTTTTCGCTCTGAAGCAACATTTTTTATTTACATAACAGGTCAACAAAGGTCTACCTCATAACTTTTACGGGGGGGGGGGGAGGACACACTAAACAGTGAAACACAGTGAAACCCACTATTGTATAGAATTCTGCTTTATTGAAAAAAATCAACAGTCCAGATTCACTTAGAGGTCCCCGACCCGCAGTCCCCCCCACGCGGGGTCTTAACAAACCAACGGCCCGAGGCCTCCCATAGCGGGTGTTTTGTTGCGAAAATCTTTTAGTCCGTCGTGTTATTTTCTAAGAAAAAACTGCTGTTGGGCGAGGGCGAGGCAGGACCGGACCAGACAGTGCGAGGTTGCCTCGGGAGAGTTTTATTGCAACTTTGTGCCGGTTATGGTGGTCCAGTCTTCCTTGCGAAGTTTTTGCAGCAGATTTCTTCTGTTCAGATTTTCTGTGTTGCTTCCTAATTTTGAGAATTATAATTAGTGCAGTGCATGTATAGAAAAAAGGGAAAGATTGTTAGGCAGTTTGCTGCTTTTGCTTTAAGGAGTACAAATAGTTCGAGCGCGTGGAAGACAAAATATTTTGCATCTCTGCTTTTGTAATTGTTTAGGAACTACTTGGTGAAAAACATGTAGGGCAAGAGAGGGACAGGATAGGTTAGAGAAAGAGAGAGAGGGGTAGAGAGGTAGAGAGGAGGGTAGAGAGGGAGAGGATAGGTTAGAGAAAGAGAGAGAGGGGTAGAGAGGTAGAGAGGAGGGTAGAGAGGTAGAGAGGAGGGTACAGAGGTAGAGAGGAGGGTACAGAGGTAGAGAGAGGGGTACAGAGGTAGAGAGGAGGGTACAGAGGTAGAGAGGAGGGTACTGATTGAGAGAGGAGGTTACAGAGGGAGAGAGGAGGGTACTGAGTGAGAGAGGAGGGTAAAGAGGGAGAGAGGAGGGTACAGAGGAGGAGGTGAGGAGGGTAGAGAGGGAGAGAGGAGGGTAGAGAGGGAGACAGGAGGGTACAGAGGGAGAGAGGTTACCAAAATGATCCAAAGTCTAATTTTTTAAGCAGAAAAGCATTGAAAAGTGGAACATAATTCCTACTGAAAGCATAAAACAATTCCACACGCAGGTGACTTGGACACTTGGCCCCAGAATCCCATGACAACCGGGCATCATCATCGTCAGATGCAAAGCATCATCAGCCTGCTGCTGCTGCCGCTGGTCAGTCGAGTCAACGCCGCGGCTGATGGCGACGTCCTGACGGTGGTGCGCATCAGAGAGGGCGCCAAGTCGGCTGCCAACTTCAGGCTGGCGGTGCGGCCGTTGCTGCGGCTCCGAATGACACCGGACGAGTTCAGCCGACTGGCCGGCGTTCATTTCTACAAAGGCGAGCAGGCGCAGCCGTTCGTCATCGATTCGGCTGGCGAGATCAGCCTGCGAGGGCCGCTGGACCGCGAGCAGATCTGCAGCCAGTCGGAGCTGGTCGGCGGTGGCGGTCGCGGAGGCGGCGGCTTCAGACGGTACTCTCGGTACGACACCAGCTGTCGAGATCCGCTTGGCGGCGACGCGGCCTCGTCTTGCTGTCTCCGTCTTCGCCTGTCTGTCCAACTGGAGCCGTTGAACCTGGCTCGAGTCTACTACGTTCACGTGATTGTCGAGGACGTGAACGACTGTCGGCCGGTGTTTGAGAACAGCTTTGAGCAGCGGCATCTCAGCGTTAGCGAGGCCGCTCCGCTAGGCTACGAGCTCAGCCTGCCGACAGCTGCCGATGCAGATAGCGCCGAGAACGGCCTGATGGAATACCGCCTCACCGAGCCGCTGCCAGCGGAGAACGTCAGCTTCAACAATTACTTCGAGCTGTTTGACAACCGGCTGCCAGCACTGTCTCCGAAGCTGCGGCTGATTCGGCCGCTGGACTATGAGGTCAAGCGCGACTTTGCTCTAGTCCTCTCGGCTGTGGACCGGGGCAGCCCGCAGCTCACCGGCACCATGACTCTGCTGATTGAAGTCAAAGATGTCAACGATTGCACGCCGAAGATTGTCGACTTTCAACCGGGTTTCATTGTTGAGGTGAACGAATCTGACGGCAGGCGGATCAATCATGGAGGACGTCGGATCGCGAGCTTCAGTGTTGAAGACGCCGACAGCGGTCAGAACGGCGCCATCCAGTGCTTCGTCAAATCGACAGGTCCCAGCAGCCGCTACTTCACTGTGCAGCAAGTTGGCAGACAGTCGCACCAGAGTCAACGAACTCACTGGGAATTGAGCACTCAAGTTCATCTAGACTACGAGGACGTCTCCATGCGGACGTTTGCGTTTCAAATCGTTGCCAAGGACGCCGGCTCGCCGGCGCTGTCTGGCAGCGTGTCTGTCAGCGTCATTCTGCTGAACATCCACGACGAGCCGATCCGGATCAGCTTTCTTAGCCGGGGAGAGCAGAAAAGTCGAGTAGAAGTGATGGAGAACCAGCCTTCGGGCCTGACCGTAGCCACTGTGGAGGTCAAGGACAGGGACATCGAGCTGGCCGATCACTACCAGTCGTTGACGTGCCGTCTGGCAGCCGACCTCGCGTCAGCGTTCGTCCTGGAGGAGTTCTCCCGCTCGAACTGGGAGAAAGCCTACAGCCTGAGAACTGCGGCCCGACTCGACCGAGAGCTCAACAGCAGCTTCTCAGTCGACGTGACGTGCAGAGACAACCGAACTGGCGAGGAGAACTCTGCTCGTCTGTCGGTGATCGTCAAAGATGAGAACGATTGTCGACCAGAGTTCGCCAGCTCGCTGTACCAGGGCTCGGTACCAGAGAACGCTCCCCCTGGGACGCAGGTTGCCAT